>CAUYPK010090453.1:0-37199 GCA_963574355.1 Loris lydekkerianus
TAAAGAAAGATGGAGACTTTACCTCTTTCATGTTTACATGGATGGAGCTGGAACATATTCTTCTTAGTAAAGTATCTCAAGAATGGAAGAAATAGTATCCAATGTACTCAGCCCTACTATGAAACTAATTTATGGCTTTCACATGAAAACTATAACCCAGTTATAACCTAAGCATATGGGGAAGGGGTTGAGGGAGGGGAGGGAGGGCGGAGATGGGTGATTGGTGGGATTACACCTGCGGTTCATCTTACAAGGGTATATGTGAAACTTAGTAAATGTAAAATGTAAATGTCTTAACACAACAACTAAGAAAATGCCAGGAAGGCTTAACCAGTGTGATAAAAATGTGTCACATGGTCTATAAAACCAGTGCATGGTGCCCCATGATCGCATTAATGTACACAGCTATGACTTAATAATGATAAAAAAAATTTTCTGTTTTGGTAGATCTATGCTAAAGCCTAATAACCTAAATTTCTTAACAAGTTCTGTGGTCTTTCTGATGCTCTTAATCCAAGAACCACAGTTTGAAAACCTCAGCTCTTGAGAACTCGGTTGCTTCTCTCTTTGTCTGAACTGTTCCTTCATCATCCCCTCTGAATGACACACATCATTTGATCTCATTGTATTGGGCACTCCCTTTCCCATACAGTAATTTAGGTTGCATCCTAGCTTTTTTTTTATATAAAGTGTAGATTCATGTTTCCCATTAATTTTGTAATTTTGAAGTAATTTTTATGAGGACACTCTTTACTCAACCGTTTAAAAGCCTGAATTTTCCCCCTCTCCCTGCTACACTTTCTTCGACTAATTTTGGGTGTAATTTGCTCTTGCTTTTCTATTTCTTTAAGATGCATTGTTAGGTTGCTTATTTGAAGTTTTTAACAGTAATGTATTGTACACATGTATTTCAGAATAGCTGGAAGAGAAGATTTGAATTGTTCCCAACACAAAGAAATAATAAATGTTTGAAGTGAAGAATATCCCAGTTACCAGGATTTGATCATTACATACTGTACACTTGTGTCAAAATATCACATGTACCTCGTAAATCTGTGTAACTATTATGTATGTCCAAGAATAAAAAAATTAAATCTCAATTTCATTTTCTATTCTTAAAAAATTTGCTTTTTAATTTATGACAAAAGTAATTTATTTATTTTAAGATAGAGAAGTTCATAGATATTAAAATCATGCCAAAATCTCTCTGAAAATACCTCTATTCTTATCCCCAATCTCATTTCTGCAGATAGTAACTCCAAATTGATTTACATTATTCCTGTTTTTCCTATTTATGTAAAAACACTATTGTATTTTTTATAAAAAGGAGAATGAGACTCTATACCGTATTTTTTAGTTTGTTCATTTTATTAATTTTTTAAGAGTATCTTTTTGTATTGTTATATGTTTCATTCTTTTTAACTACATTTTATTCTTAATGAGTAAACATAATCAATGTGACCAATATCTTATAAGTGAATATTTTAGTTCCAACTTTTCACTACTAAAAACATGTTATAATGAACATCCTCAGTAGATTTTGTGCACTTATTATGTGTTAAGTTTCAGGAAATAAACCTGGCAGGTCAAAGGATATCACACTAAATGACTAATGTGATACTACATCAGATTTCCCTCCAGTAAGGTTACAGCAACAACTCAGTCTTCAACAGAGTATGAGTGTTTCACATACCCAAGTTTTTGCCAATTCTAGATATTTTGTCCTTTGATTCTTTTCTATCCTACTTGTATTTCTATTTGTTAATAAGATTTGAATGGTATTAAAATGCAAACTCAAAGCACTATTATTTCTTGGATGTTTTTCATCTGTACTCTTTGCCCATTTTGATTTTACATATTACAGACACTCATGAATTTATTATTTACATTGCAAAGATTTTCTTATTTTGTAGTTTGCTTCACAATCTTTCCCCTCATTATAGTGTTTGCTATTACCCTAGAGGTTGAGTGGGCACTTCCATGTGTCTGTGGACAATGCATCCAAACTATGATCTCAGCTCTTCCCTGTAGCCATCTACTCAGAGGGCCATATTTGGAGCTTGTCACTATTCAGAGATACTTCAACTTTAAACTCTATAATTGAGATATTCTATTAGGATATATAGACTTTTATTCAGCAGAGATCCTGTTCTTAAGTATTTCATTCTTATATATATTTCATGTTAATAGTTTCTGGTAGCATTTGGATTTTTTTTGATATTGTACATCTTTTGTTAAATTTATTATGGTGTACTTGATATTTAAGTGATTTTTCTTTTGAGACAATCTCACGCTGTCACCCTGGGTAGAGTGCTGTGGCATCATAGCTCACAGCAACCTCTAACTTGGGCTCTAGTGATCCTCTTGCCTCAGTTTTTCTATTTTTAGTAGAGATGGGGTCTTGCTTCTGCTCAGGCTGTTCTTGAACTCATGAACTCAAGCAATCCACCTGCCTTGGCCTCCCAGAGTGCTAGCATTACAGGCTATGTGAATTTTACATTTAATTTTCTATGGTTTTCTGCTGATGTTAGACATAAATTGAATTTTGGTATTCATTTCTTATCCAGAAAATTTGCAAAATTCATTTGCCAATACTTTAAAAAAATCTAGATTATTATTTTAAATTAACAGGCAATTATTGTGTATATATGGGGGGCACACATCGATGTTTTGATTTGTGCATACACTGTATAAAGATTAATTCCAGCACACTAACAAATCTATCACCTCATCAACTGATTTTTTTTTTTTTTGTGGTGATAACATTATAAATCTTTTACCACTTCTTAAATATACATTGTTATTAACTGTAGTCACCATGCAATGCAATAAATAGAGCACAAAAATTTATTCCTTATCCAAACAAAAATATTGTACCCTTTGATCAACGTCTCGGCTTTCTCCATTTCTCCCCTCCACTCATCCTCCACCTCAGCCTCTGATAACAAACTTTTCACTCTCTGTTTCTATGAGATCAATTTTTTTTTTGCAGTTTTTGGCTGGAGCTGGATTTGAACCCACCACCTCTGGCATACGGGGCCAGCACCCTATTCCTCTGAGCCACAGGCATCACCCTATGAGATCAATTTTTTATAGATTCTCTATATAAATGAGTTTATACAATATTTTTCTTTTTGTGCCTGGCTTATTATATTCAGTTTAAAGTCATCCAGGTTCATCTACTTTGTCTCAAATGACAGGATGCTCCCACATATAATCTCAGCATTTTGGGAGGTTGTGATGGGAGGATTGCTTGAGGACAGGAGTTTAAGAACAGCTTGGGCAATATAGTGAGACCCCTATCAGTATAAAAAAAATAGTTGAGTGTAATGGCACATACTTATACTTCTAGCTACTTGGGAGGCTAAGGCAAGAGGATTGCTTAAATCCAAGAGTTGGAGGCTTCAGTGAAGTATCATTGCCCCACTGCACTCCTACCTACCACCAAAGCAAAACCCTGCCTTAAAAAACAGAGAGAGACCACATTCAAATGACTTCTATTACAGTACATTATTATAATAGCTTTATTTTATTAATTGATGTTACTCTCTATTGTGCGTAATTTATAAATTAAACTTTATAATAAGTACATAAGTATAGAAAAGCACAGTATATTTAGGGTTTGGTACTAACTACAATTTCAGGCATTCACTTTGAGTATTGGAATGTATCCCTGCAGAAAAGAGAAACTACTGTACCACTTTTTGTTTACCCATTTATCTGTTGATGGATGCTTATCTTGCCCACTTAAAATAATGCGAGTACAGGTATCTTTTTTTTTTTCTGGTAAAGGATTTTTTTTTTTTTTAATTGTTGGGGATTCATTGAGGGTACAATAAGCCAGGTTACACTTATTGCATTTGTTAGGTAAAGTCCCTCTTGCAATTACCGTGTATACTTGAGTATAAGCCGAGTTTTTGTGCCGAAAATTTGTGCTGAAAAACCCGAACTTGGTTTATACTCGGATCATACAGGTTATTTGATTGGGTGTGCGTGCAACTAATCAAATGCATGTAGTCTCCAGTCATCTTCTGCCATCTGCTTGAGGAGGCGGTGCTTCAGCTCAGTCCACAAGTCGTGGCTGAGCTGAAGAGGTAGTCGGCTGAACTGAACTGTATTCCACTGAACTATTTAACCCACAGTATTTAATGGCACATTTAATTAAGTGAAAACCCCATTTAAGGCAGTAAATAAATGTTTATAAATCCTGAATCCTTATAATCAGGGGTTTTGGAGTATAAGGATTCAGGATTTTTAACCATTTATTTACAATGCTTTACTGTCTTAAATGGTTTATTCACTTTATTAAAGTTGCCATTGAATACTAAGGGTTAATGTGGTATGTTAATGGTGTACAGTATATCAAACAAGTGATTTAGCTTGATTACCTGTTAAGCTACGGTTTTCTGCACTTTATTTAAAGTTTTAAAGTTGTTGCTAGTTTACAGTTGTTCTTTAGCAATAAATATTGAAAAGCATTTAACCTACTGATTCCTCAATTATTGTAATTGTTTTGGGTATATATTTTTATTTTTGAAATTTACCAGTGGGTGCTGCATTTTCCACCTCGGCTTATACTCGAGTCACTAAGCTTTCCCAGTTTGGGGGGTGAAATTAAGGGGGTCGGCTTATACTCGGGTCGGCTTATACTCGAGTATGTATGGTATGTGGTGTTGCAATGTGAGTGCCCAAGAGCTTACTCTAGAAATAAAGTTCCAGTCTGCCATTGCTTTCTTCCTTGACCTTAAGAATTCATATTGTCTCCTGACATGGTAACATTTTTAAACATTTTACTTTGTATAGGTCTGTTTAGTTAGAACTGGATAAAATAATCTGTAAATCTACTTATCAGTGCCTCCCTAATTCGATATATAACACACTTTGTTCCTAACAAAGAAGCAAATGAAGTCCCTACTGTCACCCCGGGTCTGAGGCGTCCTTCTCACTTAAAGTTCTCCAAGAACATATGGAGAAGGCAGAGGGCAGTGTCAAGCAGAGATGTAGGTTACATAGTCGTATCATGTGCAATCTTTTTCCATTTTGTTTTTGAAAACAGGATGGCATAACTAGAAAACAGACGACCAAGCATTTTCTCCCTTGGTCCTGTGTGCCCCTCTGGTCATCCGCAGCCTTAGCTCACAGACGCAGGAGAGCAGCACCTGACTCATGTTCACGGCCAAGCCTCACACAGCACCTTGTCCGCACACTACAGATGCTTCCTGTACCCGACGCTGTCTGAACACGACTTCCTGACACTGTCCTGCCTCATTCTCCTGCCTCACCATTATTTGTGTGTATGTGGGGGGACGGGGGTCTGGCTTCTTTCTCTCTTTTCTTTTTTCATTTCAGATTAATATGAGGCACGGGTGATTAGGTTACATTGTTTGCATTTCTCAGGCAAAGTTCAAGTTGGCATTGCTGCCTCACCTTTTCCTGAAACTGGTACTTGACAGTCCCTGAACGGGATGGTGGTGGCAGAAACCCTGGTGAGAAGTAAGTGATGAGAAGCATTTAAAGGGGAGGAGAATCTGAAGAAAGTAAACGGCACCCGTCTCACTTAGCAACTGATTGAAGCTGTGGAATCCAAGGGAAACAAAAACATCGAACTTTTATTACACCTGAAGGACTGAGGTGAAGTGGAAAGGGAAGCAGAAATAGAGAAGACAGAGGAGGAGTGATTTAGGAGAAGAGCGTGCCAGTTAATTCCTGGGCGCCACCCCTCCCATCAGGGGATGCACCTGACTGTCTGGGAAAATAGAACTGGAATTTAGCAAGTGACTGAGGCTGCAGATAAATGTTCCAGAGTTAGTTCACAGGTTTGCAAGAACGGTGGCACGTGATAACCAAGAGAGAATGTGTCGACACTGAGGAAAATCATGAAAACAAAGATTAAAACACCTTTAGGGAATTATATTTTAAAGATTGAAAAAAAGAAGTTAATATGCAGGGTTATAAAAGGAGCTTCATGAAAGAGATTGTCATCAAGACCAAAAAAAAAAAAAAAAAAAGGAGCATTCCCATGACGAGCTACTCACTAATGTCCAAAGGAGAAAGGAAGTTTAAAAAAAAAAAGGATTAGAACTAATAATCCATTATATTTGGTGCCCTCAATATCACTGATTAATTTACTTTTCTTCATGAGAGATAAAAGAATTTCCCAGAGAGAGGATGGTTTTCAAGGTAATAAGCAGGAACTGAAAAAGCCAATGCAGAGTTTTCTATAAAACATTTTGGTAGTGTTAGGGAAAAAAAAGAAATGCAGGTAAGTTTAATTTTCAGTTGAGAATAGATGAAACAAAATGGAGCTTAACAGGTTTTTATACTTCAGAAAGACCTAATAGGCTACACAAATTAAAGATATAAAAGTAGGAACAGATATTGATGGAGCACTGATATAAAATACACGTTTCAAATTTGCATTCATACCTTCACGTAAGACTCCTAAAAAAGGAACAGTTTGCTGCTAATCCTGGAGGTTTCAGCACAACCGAAGTTCTTTCCGATCCTGGTAGCTACTTCTCTACCGTGCACTCGTCTGTAACTCCTGGACAGCGTGTACTGATCTTTGTCAAGCGCTGAGTCTGGAAGCAGCACCCAGGTTTTGACTTCCTTGTCACTTAGCTAGTCTCTTTTGTCTGGTAATCAGCAGCTTGAATGAGCTTAACCAACATTTGGGGCCTTGAACCCCAGGTGGAGAGAGGGATGCCCTGCAGTGCCGAATTGAATGACCAGCAGTCCCCGAGTGCGTCACTGGCCCCCCTGTATCACTGTGGCTCATCCTCTGGGCTGGAGGTGTTCACGTCAAACAAAATGGTGGGCTTCCTTCCTGGGATCAGAATCTGGAGCTGTTTATTCTTCACAGAATCTACGCTTGATTATCTGCTGTGGCTTTGTGTACCGTGCAACTTGCATATGCGGAAGTCTTACCGTAAGGCTTTTAAAATGATTAAGCAAAATAGATGTTATAGGTATTTGTTAACAACATCTACTATCTATCTTTTCACTTGCAAAGGCGTTAAAATTTAATCACTTATATCATCCTAGGAAAAACAAATTTTTTCATGCTAAATGCAAGTCCAAAAAAAAGAGGCCCCAAGATAGAGAATTAGAGTCCTGATAATTAAAGAGAGACATGAATTAAACCTCTTGGTATCAGGGACTCAAAGTAAGAAACTAACCTTCATCATAAAAGTTTCCCTGTACAGCAAATATTAATAGTATGTGTGTTGGAATAAGTGATGCAAAGAATTACGAATAGGACTTGATACTTTTATATGAGATACAGAGAAACAAGCAAATACAGGTGTTTAGAAAATGAAATATATAACAGTTAGCCTGGTGGTAAGGCAACTTAATTGGGAATAAATTAAATCTAGAGGTAATAAAACACACACAGGCTTATCTTAAAGAGGGTCATAATTTTGTGTGCTGTGAGCCTACCTTTTAAATACCACTTACTATAGTATTTCTAATTGTTTTCCCTGAGCTATCCATTTAAGATGCTTACGTCTATGCCTGACCTTTCCAAGGTATGAGCACAGATAGAACCTTGGAAAAATTAAAATCATGCAAGTGATTATAAGGTCTAAAAGCCAATCCATGACTATTTAAAGAAAAGGAGACTTAGTTAGAGAACTTAGCATGATGTGCCGAGAGGTAAGATTGTCTCAGAAACTCACAGGGCATCAGGTTTCTCTTAGTCCCTTCTCTCTTGTTCTACTTTTCTCTTATTTTCTTTCTGCCTTTGACTCTGTCCTCCTCAATGTTGAATTTTTTCACTTCCCCTGTTAAGAAGCTTATCTTCTCCCTTGTTGGAGGCAAGGTTAGAGATGTAGGTACACAGGTGTAGCCCACTGTGCACAGAGATAACACTGTCCCAGAGAACACAGATAAATTATGACTATCCTACTAAAACTGTGCTTGGAAAAGTCACTGAGATGATGTGGATGGCACCAATATTGACCAGAAGATTAAAAAAAGATGTTAGCCAGTGTATATTAGGGCTTTCAGGAAGAGATCCAGCTATATAATGTGAAAAATAGAGACATGTGTTATTTCTGGACAGCCCTTGCATGTATACATACATTTATAAAATTCTTTCTAATATTTTAAGTTCCTATTAATAATTAAGAAAGAAATAGTTTACTCATCACTTCTTGGTAGTGGCCCTGGTCATTGTTTTCTGTAGCCTGGTAAGTTTCAGTACTACTGATGTATTTTAAGGCATTATCTACCTTAGGGGTAGTAGAATCTTATTTTCTTGGCCACTCTTACAGCTATGATGCAATACAGAGACCACTCTCCTCCCTTGCCTAGGATTGAGGGAGCTTCTGGGATTCAGGGCTTTCAACTCTAAGATGATTATGCACCCTAGGGACAGGGTGACCTGACTGGTACCACTCAAACAAAAGCATAGGACACTGATGCCACTGATTTTCAGAAGCAGGTGTTGCATAGTATCTGCACTAGTAGGGATGGTGTTGGAAATGTTTAGCTTCCAGGAGTGTTGTCTCCTGCCTAGTGTCACATGTGTAAGATAAGACTGTGTCCAACACCAGTACTCATACCATCATCTTCATTGGAGTGGTTCTTTTGCATAATTTGAAAAATACTCTAGCTACTACAACTAGATCTTCAGCCACCTCAAGTACCCCATAAACTATCCAATATCCTTACATTTCTTTACTTCCTAATAGTAAAAGGAGTTATGATTTTTGCAACAAATAATCACAATAAATACCCTGTGAAAGTCATAAAATGAGTTCATTTGAGCCTCAATTGCATCATCTGCAAGATGAGAATAATAATGTCCTTGCTACCTACCTTTGCAAGGTGAATCTCAAAGGGGATAATATGCGTGAAAATAGAATGTGCTGTAAAATCCTGTAAATATGGTAGATAATTATTAAAGAATCTACTAGACATGATGGAAATATCTTTATGTAGTTTGAAAAATAAATGTTTTAACTTTTTGTAAAGCAAATCTTGAATATATTCTTAGGTTGCCTGGGTAACATATTTTATCCTGACAAATAGGTTTCGGTATTTTGATTGCATCATCTCTTACAAACATACGCCTAAAGAATAACACATACTTAAGAATAAAAGGTAAAAATATGCTACTTTTTGTCAAAAGTGTCTGGAGGGATCCCCATTTCATATTGGTGGGATTACACCTGCAGTGCATCTTACAAGGGTACATGTGAAACTTAGTAAATGTAGAATATAATTGTCTTAACACAATAACTAAGAAAACGCCAGGAAGGCTATGTTAACCAGTGTGATGAAAATGTGTCAAACGGTCCATAAAACCAGTGTAGGATGCCCCATGATCGCATTAATGTACACAGCTATGATTTAATAATAAAAATAAAAATAAAAATAAAATAAAAAAATGGAATGTGTGCCATCATCTTATTGCAAGATGGTTACAAAAAGCTTGTTAATTATCATATTAAGAAATTCACATCTGCTGCTTACACAAGACAATACCATAAGATAACAAGATAAAAACACGAATTTCAATGGAGTGGAGAAGCCCATTTCTATGTCAGGGATGCTCATTTGGGCAAGCCCTTCTATAAAGACAGACTGTTATGACATGCGCATGCTCAGGACTGTGATTCAGACTGTTGTTGATCACCAGTCAGCCTTCTCTATTCTGTTCTATTGGTGATCCAGTGACTCAAGTCAGGCAAGTTCAGTCCCAAAGGATTTTTAATGGAAAGACAATACACATAGTGGCTACACGCAAAATGATTTGCCTCATGCATCTGCCTTTTGGGGTAGAAACTAGTCTTCTTTTCATCTACATATTTATCAAAGATGACTTCTTAAATAAGTAGGTGTGACCACACAACCCAGCTCCAGAGATGGGCCTGAGAGCAAAGTGTTCGTGTTATTCCCTACTGCACTGTCATAAGAGTTCACTGGTCTGAAATCACTGGTCTAAAGGTGAATACTGCACCTGATCAGGAAACTATTATTCTCTAGACACAGGTTATTCTAAAAGATGTTATTCACTAAGTATTTCCCTAATGGCTGACAAACCTAGATGTAAAATTTGGGCAGTGCTGGGAGCTCTGATTACTGAATATTTTAGAAAGTGGATTTTCAATGAGAGGAAATGACTCCTACATGAAGATGAAACCACAAACAACCCAGTAATCCCCCATCCATTGACTCCAAAGGTCCCCAAGACCTGGCTCTGGTATCAGATCATGTCAAACAAACAATAACCTTTGGAGTTAGAAAGCCTAAAATGCCAACACTGTCTTTGACCCTTCTTCCCATTTGACCATTCAATCTTATTTCTCTCATCTGTGCAACTGAGTCAATATAACCTAAGTAGGTTATTATTAGTGTGCTGTGTGTGAAGCGTGGATCTAGAGCAGTGCCTTTCCCTAGCAGGTGCTTGCCAGTGTTTGTTCCCTTGTGCTTCATCATAATTACTGCAAATGCTTCTGAACTTGCCTTTCATCACTGGGTCTCATCACCTCCTTCTGTCCGTCACGCATTAACCAGAACAATCCTCTTTAACTCTGAGCATATTGATCACTGAATTAAATATCATACGTGGCATTTCTCTATACTTCAAATCAAATCAAATCTCTCTGGCTTGGAATTGAAGACTCTACAATTTCCCTTTTCATCCTTCTCTCCACCTATTCCCGACATCAGCTTCTGTGTTCCAAATAACACCAAAACCAGATAGTAAACATTTATCATTCTTCATGCCAATTCTTATCATGTATTTGCCTAAAATTATTTTTCTTTCTCCTTTCCCTTGTCAAGAATATGCCTGTCACTCAAAGGCAAGCCCCAAGACCAACAAACATGTAATAATCAGTTGACCATCTACCTAATTTCTACCAGGAGGAACCTTTCCTCCACAGTCCCATGGCTCTTAGTTGGTTTTTCTTCTTATATGTGGTTACATGCACATGTGGCTTTATTCTGTCACTAGTGGGAGCACCATGTGTTTAAACTTTAGGTCATATAAAGTATTGATCAATATTAGTAGCTCTAGAATCAGAAATTTTAAGGTTCAAATCATGATTTTGTTAGTTTTGACCTAACTTACCTTGGGGGAAAAAAAAACATTTTAATTTTTCTAAGACTCCCTTTTCATAAGCATGCAATGAGATAATGTCTATTTTCCAAGTTTCTTAGGAGAGACATGGTAGATATTAATAAAACATGTTATCACAACAGCTGAATGGGAATTGTCCTGTGTCAAAATAAAAACTTAATTTTGTAATGATACTTTAATAAATAATTAGGTCATATACATCTTACTACAGCCCGGCAACTGCTGGGGGCTGACTTGATCAGGTGTGGACAGAACCAGACGCTGGCAGAATAGGGGCACAGCTGTCACTCACTCATTCATTTTCTTACTCACCCATTCTCTGAAAAGCCACTTGTGTACAAAAATCAGGAGTCAGCCATGCATTGTGTTATAAGTTAATCAAAACTTCATTTTAAAAATCTAAAATGCTCCTTATTGTGTTATAAGTTAATAAAAACTTCATTTTAAAAATCTAAAATCTTCCCAAACCAGAAAATTATAATTCAGAAACTGGTTCTTCCTCAGTGCAGACCATCTCCCTGGGGCCAGAGAAAAAGTGTAAAGAGAAAAGGGAATGTGATGAAAGTTAGCATTTACCAACAGGTGTAAGTTACTGCTTTACACACTGCAGCTCTGTTGTTAGCCAGTCTGCAGGGCGGTATAAATTTCTATATTGTACAAATGATGAAATTGGGGATCAAAGTTTTAATAATCTATGCAACGTCACCAAGTTAAACAGGAAGCTGAGATCTGATGACAGGACTGTTGACTCCAATGACTCTCTCCCCTGTGTGTGGCTTTCGGGTTTGGGTCACGGTTTCACAAAATCAAAGAAGGGATCAAAAGATGACACTTCCTTGTTTTATATGATGAGAAAAATAAGTCTCAGTAAAGTCAAAAGAGTTGCCTAAGATCTCCAGCTAGTCAGTAAAATTCCAAAATGACCCTGCCACTCCATGTGGAATAATGGAATTGGCATATAGTATCTGAAGAATAACTTTGATCTTTGAATCAGCCTGCATTTTCCCTAATAAATAAGCTCCATTTAGATATAGACCTCGTTGTCTATATTTACACATAAGCCATCAGCAGTCTTTATGCACCAAGCAAGCAGCAAAGGAGCTTCTGCTTGGATAAAACTCACAAGCCTGCTGGCCTCACTTTGCACTGAAGACCTCACACCTGCAAGGCCTTCGAAAAGGCAAGTACAGGGTCCCTCTGCACCTGACAAAGCTTTAAGTGGTTTGACCTTTATAAAGTAGAGCTTAACTTTCTCTTTCAACCTTCCCCTAAGAGGCCTTTCCTCTGGTCTAGGAAGAATTATTCATTTGAAGGCTTAAGACCCCTATGGCCTCAATAGTAGTTAGGTTTTCAAGTGTTTAAATATGAGCAATAGGGACGGAGTGCTACTGGAATAGCGGGTCATTTGATGTTTTAAAAGGATACTGGAAGTTGTTTCTGGCCATGCTCCCCAGCTGTTCGTGTAACACTAGGACCACTCATCAGAGCCTCTCCCCACTTAACCAGGTAATGGCGGGGAGCCACTTTACCAGTAGGGGCCCTTCTGTTGCTGCTTTTTTCCTGTAACCCAAGAATTGCCACTGAGAAACCAGTTCTCCTGCAAGGCAGACCTTCTCCCTGGGTCTAAAGGGACTGATTAGACAGAAAATGTCCCATAATTTTAGAATTACTGGCAAGTTTCTTATTTAGAGTGTGGTGTGGAAGTTAAAGGCATCTAGCAAAGTGGCTGATATGGTCTCCCAAAGTAGGACGCTCCTGAACAGAGACTTCAACCAAAGACAGAGCGCTCTGTTAAACCTACCCACATCCTCATTATTTTCAAAAACGGAATTTAGCTACTTTTTTTCAAAAAACTTGTCTTGGGCTTCTTGGTTTGACTCATTAGATACTTGCAGTGGTTTTTCAAAAAAAAAAAAGGAAATGTTTTTTCTCAGAGGCGAATAGATGGCTTAAAGTTTGGAAACTGCCATGTCTTGGTTTCTGTGTATGACAGTTAAAAACAACAGACATAAGGAACTCCATTAGAATTAAATGAAAGGCTAATTGGTGAGTAATTGGTAGAAATTGGGGTGGGGAGTCAGCAATCATAAAACCCGTGGTGGGAGGGGGAATTATTAATGTGAATTACCACAATATATTTAGAAGAAATGATTTTGCATCTGCACATGTGCTATTGAGCAACAATACACAACCAGGCAAAATTCGCTTACCCAGAAAATGTTCTGCAGTAACCTGCACAGCATCATGTTATGAGCATGGGTCCTGGAGCCAGATGCCCTGTTTTGGTTGCCTGGCTCTGCCACTGTAACCCAGAGCATGCTGCCTTGCCTGCTACAACTTAGTTTCCTTACAGGTTACATGGGAAAGTGACAGCACCACAACGACCTGTGCTGTAATGAGGTAAATTGTGTGCACTAGTCTCCTAGGGCTGCATACAAAAAGTACAACAGACTAGGTGGCTGGAAATGGTAGAAATTTATTCCCTCGCAGGTCTGGAGGCTTGACGTCAGAAATCCAGGGGTTGGCAAAGCTTCTAAGGGAGGGGTCCTTCCTTGCCTTTCCAGCGTCAGCAGTCCCCAGCATCCCTTGGCTTGTGTGTGCACCACTCCCATCTCTGCCTCTGTCTTCCCACCTTCCCATGGCGCCCTCCCTCTGGGTCCGTCTTCCCTTGCTCATCTTCCCTGTGTGACTCTCTTATGAAGACACCAGTCACACTGGAGTAAGGACACACCTTGCTCCAGTATGGCCTCATCTTAGGTAATTACATTTACAACACACCGATTCTCACACTCTGAGGTAGTAGGGGTAAAGACTTCAACATATATTTTGGGGGAACACAATTCAATACTGCACCCAGTGTTTACATGGTCAGCAACCAAGAGCTACTAGATCTGACCCCTGTAAGTTTAAAGCACAGGAGTTGTAGAAAGGGATGATGTGCCACTTCTCACCTAAGAAGTTTACATTTATGAACTACACCTAACTGACTGTAATCTGTTTATGTCACAACAGAGAAAAACTTAAGAAATGAAGTGGGGAAAGACTATTCTCTCCTGTCTCGTATACGTGTTAGGCGCTAGAAAACTTAAACTTTTGTTTTTAAACTTTATTTAGAAATATTCTAAATTCCTTTCTATTCTTTTCTTTTTTATTCCAGCCATAGATAGCCCTTTCTGGACTGCTTTTGATCCTGGGAAATTTTTCTTTCTCTATTTGGGCCAGAGTCCTCTCTCTGGGTTCTTTTCAGTTCCAGCATCCTCTGATTTTATTACAACTCATGTGTAAGTGTGTGTGTGTGTGTGTGTGTGTGTGTGTGTGTGTTTTGCACAGTTCCAAACTTTCTAAGTCATGTTTAACATAGTTCTCCGATTGTTTTCCTTACAATTCCTATTCTTAAACCTCATTTAAGCAATTCTATTCTGACCATATTTTCAATCTCAATAAAATATGCCTCTACAAATGTTTGTTTCCTGATGACTTCTATAAAAACAAATACCCTTTGAAAATAATTGCTTTTCCCTATTTACTAAATAAATCATAGTGGAGCAATTATAAGGCTTTTTGGTGAATAAATAGGCATAAAACTGAAAACCTAAAATTTGATTTTTCCTGCATTCTTAGGTTGTAGGGACAGAAGCTATCTAAAGAACTGGTGATTTCTACTTATGTGAATAAAATAATGTATTTTCTTTGAGATGTATTCTTGAATTTTATATCTCTTAGCTCAAAGGATACAATATTTCTATTTGAAATTCCTTAAGATGAAAACATAAATTGAGGCATCCAGCAAGATTGTTCTGAAGGCAAAATCGAAATGTTGTGACTAAATTATTGCAGAAATGGCAAGTTTCTATAATGTTCTAGGTGGCCATTTAAAATTTATGTTGCTTGGGGTTTTTTTATCCAGGCACCTGCTTCTATCTCATTTTTTTCCTTTCTATTTCTTTTTAAAAACATTCTAGAAAGAAGCAATATGTTTGGAAGGTCATTCCTTTTCTAAGAACCTATCAACTCTTCTTTTGTATTATTTAAACTGCTCTGGAAAGTCACTTTCTCAAAAAAAAAAAAAAAAGTCCTTAATTGAGTTAAAGTCAATGAACATTATTAACCACTTGTTATTTTCTAGGCGACATGCTGGGACACTAAAGATATGAAGAAATATACTATATGTCATCATCTGTCTAAGCTGAGAGGAAGCCAAAGGAAATAACGGTAACAATGACACTCAGTTATGAATGATGAGATATTGCTATGCATAAAAGATGAATAACAAATTCATCTATGAATGGCGAGATATTCCTATGCATAAAAGATGAATAACAAAATTAGAGACTGCTTTTCAAGTCCCGGATCGGCAGTTCACACAGAAAGTATGGCAAGATGTCAGAGATGGGACGTATTGGTGAAGGCTGCAGCAAGGAAGAAAGCAGAGCCTTGAAGGTCAAATTCTAGTTGGGGTGCAACTTAAATTAGGGTCGGGTGAATCTTGGCAGAAGAGTAGTAAGGGGACACAGGGTAGCAATGTGGGAAAAAACATGCAGAACAGTAGAGATTCCAGGTTGGCTCAGGATGGAAGTTCCTGACCAGGAGACAAGATTGGCAGAATAAGAGGTCTGAACCTCTTGTAGGAGAAAACAGTGGTAAGCTACTAAATGGGGACATGAAAACATAGTCTAGCCCTTTCACAATTCTCATTATCTCTTTTTGTTAATAATGGTGAATTCAACTACATCTACTAAATATTCACTAAGGACACATTCTGTACCTACATGCACATTATACACAGTTAATGTAAAAGCTTCACTTTCTTAAAATATGTTTCTAAACAAAGAGAACAGAGTCGGCAAAAATGAATGGGCTTTGGGAATGGCCTGGGCTCGATTTAAGTCCTTTCTCAACTATTTCCTAGCAGTGCAGTATGTGTGAAATTATGTAACCTTTCAAATTTTCTTTCATTTTTTTTTTTTTGTTGTTGTTGTTGTTCAGTGGAACAGAGTTATTTCTCAATAAGTTATTGGCATTTAGTAACCACCTCGTCAAAGGGAATGAACGTTAGGCAGACAACCCAAGACTGGAGGACCCATGATTGCCATAAAATTTTCCTTTCAGGAAAAAGTATTTTAAGAGATTTACAAAAGAAAGGAATAAGGAGTTAAAATCACATACAGTCTTATATTGAGAGATCAGTGCTGTAATATTTTTTGTCTATACATTTTTTTTCTAAATGTATGATCGTTTGGTTTTAATGCTGTGCTGGAGGTCAGGTTGATTTAATATCCAAATGTGCAGTGACATGGTAATAGAGGTCTGTGTGTCTGCTCAGCAAAATAAGTGGCAGCCAGAGGCCAGGTAATACAAAGAAGGCTGAGAATAGAAACCAATAAGGAGAATACAAATAAAGCAGAATCCATATGTAGAAATAGAGTCTGTGTAAAACACCAGAGGAAAAGAGTCTTGGCACAGAAATGAGGAAGACAAGCACCCGTGTGGTAGTAAGAGAAGGGGCTTCTCTGATGATCATTTAGCTGTTGTTTGTGTGAATCAGAAGCTTGGCGAGGATGACTGAGACCTAAACAGAAGAGGCCTTGACACATGTGGAGTAGCTGGATGCAAACCAATGCGGAGAAAGCCAGGTGTCAAGTGTCATGGCCTTGCAGTCCCAGCTACTTGGGAGGCTGAAGCAGGAGGATGACTGGAGTCTGGGAGTTTGGGGTTCACCTGGGTGGCACAGTGAGATTCTATCTCTAAAAAATATAATTTAAAAAAAAAATAAAAAATAATCTAGAGAGAAGAGCTCATGAACAAAAATAAGAGTAAGAGAAGAAGTGGAAACAGTGCACCATGTTTTAAGCTACGCTGCCTTATGCATTCCGAATATACCAAACACACATTGTTAATATTCCTGAATTTCCTCACACCACCCTGCTACTTAGTTGTATGCTCACGCTGATGCAAGTAGGAAAAGATGGTGGAAAAAAGACAGAGGAAGTGTTCTAGGCAGTTAGTCAATAATATTTATTAATTGCTATGTCCCAGGTATTTGACATAGTCCTAACATACAGAAGTGTGGGGGTTGAATTACATCTCCCCAAAAGTTATGTTCAAACCCTAATCCCTGGAAACTTTGATTGTGACCTTATTTGGAAATAGGCCCTTTGTGGATGTCATGAAGTTAAGATTGGTGTGAGACCTAAATCTAATGAATAAGGACAGAGAATTTTGAAGACAGACATGGAAGACAGAGGCAGAGAATGGAGTGACCAAGCTACAGGCCACAGAGGAGGACCGATGGTCAGCAATCACCAGAAGTCAGAAAGAGGCAAGGAGGGACTCTTCCTGGCCCAACTGACACCTGCACTTCTGACTTCCAGCCCCCTGAACTGGGAGAGAACACATTTTTATCGCTAAAGGCCACACACTTTGTGGTCCTTTGCTACAGCAGCCCCCAAGAAACACATACAGTCTCTGCCCTAATAGAGCATTTCACCAGTTGGGAAAGGAAATTATTAGTACTAAGCATGTAAATAATAAATGGACTACATACGTATTTCTCATATGGGTGAATGTTGGGAATAATGAAGAAGAGCAGCGGACCTACCTGTGACATTTAATTCTGCATGTCAAATGTGTCAGGACATGAGCTCATGTGATCAAACGTCCTTCTGAATTTCTCTCAGGGCATTTTTTGGATTAAATTAACATGTAAACTGGTGGGCTTCGATTAAAGCCAATTGGCTTCCATGCCATGAGTGATCCTTGTCCAATCAGTTGAGGTCTGAATAGAAAAAAGACAAACTTCCACGGAGGAAGAAGAAATTCCCCAGCACACTGCCTTAGGTTGTGAGCGGCCTCATCTGCTCTTACCTCTGTCTCCAGCCCACCAGCCCACCCTGCAAATTCTGGACTTCGCAGTCTACATAATTGTATAAGCCACATCCTTAAAATAAAACTTTCACTCTATGAATATACACATCCTTTTGATTCTGTTTCTCTGGAGAACACTGACTCAAAGTCATTACTTAGGGTCAAAAAGCTAGTCCACAGTGGAAGTGGTATTTTAACCTGGCAGCCACACACATGCACACATACACACGCCTTTCTTTTGTGACCGTACCCCAATTTTTCTTTCAGGATTTACCTTTCCTCTTATACACATCTTTGGAGGCGTCCTGCCCTGCTCTAGCTGAGGACTTGCTTTAAATGCAATTTAAGCCTTCCTTCTGGAATGAATAAGAATGCAAATTGGTTGGAAATGATTCATTTTGACAGTGCCAGACTGAAGACATCCACTGGTTCCTTCTGAGATTTCCTCCGTGGCCCTAATCCTGATGTCCCTGAAGTTTTCCTTAAATTACATAAGCCTCTCCATATTTCACTGACAAATTCCCTTTTTTGCTCTAAGCTTTATCAGAAATTTTATTCTATTTTTTTTGTGTTGTTGTGACCAAGAAGCCATAAATGACATAGGAATATATTAAGATTCTTCTAAATAATAAAGAATCCCCTGCAGAATATGCTTTGATGGCTATATAAATTGTACCAAGTGATACCGGAATTTCAGGTTCTTGGTCTCCGCAATTGGAAGAATGAATCCACAGACCACAGGATCAGTGGTAAGTCAGGATTTATTTACAGAAACAAAAATTACAACAACTAGCAAAACCAAACCTCCTGGCAGAGAGAACCCAGGAGAGGAACAAGCTCTCCTGCTCCCTCTTCGGGGGTCTGACCTCTGGCTCTCTGCTCTGGGGTTTATATAGTGGCAGGGGGGTTGTTCTGTACGACGTGGGTCTTGTCTGAAATCCACCAGTCAGAAGTGCAGGTAGGGGAGACAGCAAGGCACCATTCATGAAACTGACTAGTCAGAAGTCCAGGTGCAGGAGACAGCAAGGCGCTAGTGTCTCTCCGCAGGTGTCTGGCCCTTCCAGCAAGCTGGTTCCTCCATCCACAGGAGCATCAACACCTGCAGGGCTAAGGCAGCAGGTCATGGTGCTGCCTTGTCCTGCATCACAAGGATAAGTATTTAACCAATTCTGGAGCATTGGTTGTGTTGTTTCTACTTTTTTTCCAGCCTTATGCATATACCTGTCTCCAGATACCACTAATGTAAGCATACAAATGAGGAATGCAGAGGACTGCATCAATTTCCAGTTTCTTTTTTGTCAGTTTAAGGCTTTTGCAGGATTACCCATCCCATGAAATCGACTTCCCTCCTAATCCCTGGTGATCACATGTGTGTTCTCAAAGCCTTCAGTCTGTTCTAGTCACATGCAGCCCCTGTTCTGTCTCCCTCCCAACAAGTTCTGACTCCACCATGAGGAGTATCCTCTCTGGAAGTCCAACATGATAGCCTGACCACTCCCACTGAGAACAGTGCCCACTCTCAGAACGTCACTGTGCACCACACGTGTGTTAATGTCACACAATCTCAAAGCGATCAGTTGGTGACCAACTTGCAGTGGCCATCGTATGTCCATGCCAGAGTGAAATGAAGTCTTGAAATGAAGTTGCTCATAATGCTTGGGTCTAGAGTCTCCCAAAGTTAATCATGAACAAGGTGCTTTTGGATTCATTCTCAAGCTAAGGGAGAGGTGAGAGGGCATAATCCATAGGGAAGCTGCTGCGCATCTGCAGTGGAAATGTGAGCCACTTGCTTTATGAAAGAGAAATGCCACCAACATAGGCCAGGCCTTGCCATCTACTCACCCAAACTCAATCCATTTCCCTTTCTCAAAATAAAAAGCCCATATTCCTATGACCCACTCAGATGACAAGGGATCAGGCCTGGCTATCTAAGAAAGAGCTAAAGGAATAAAGAGGACTCAATTTAAAAAAAAAAAATTATTCAGTAGTACTGACACACAATTTAAACAGCCAAAACATACAAAGACATTTATAAAAAAATAAGTGAAAGTCAACTTGACTATCTAGAAAGGGCACCACCTTTAATTGATTTTGTATATTTTTTAGAGTTTTTTTATGCAAATACAGGTACAACTTTTCTGCCTTTTTCCAACACAAATCAGAGAACATTTTACATGGTATTTGCATCTTTGATTTTTTACTTAGTAATTTATCTAAAGATCTTTCATGTCAGTATGTATTTTTATAGCTACATAGTATTCCACTAAATGGAAATTACGTATTAACTTTGCCAGTTTTATGGCTCCAAATCTTGTATCAGTATTCAAATATACTTCTGATATATATTGCCACTAACTTAGTAAGTTTTGGGCTACAGTGTATATACATATGTATTTTGACATAATAGCCTCTATATAAAGGTTGTACCAATCAAAGGTATATGAGGTGCTGTTTCTCTGTGGCTTTGCTAGATTGACTTGTCATTTTATTTGTATTCTTCCCAACCTGTCTAAAGTAAATATGTCAATATGTGTGTGTAAAATACATATTTTAATACATTTTAATCTTGATTTGCCTTTCTTGTTATTAATGAAGTTGAGCCTCTTTCCATATTTTAAGTACTGTTTTATTTCTCTTTCTATATAAATTTTTCTATATAAAATTTTCTCTTTCTATATAAATCTCTTTCTAGATAAATTTTTTGTTGGACTGTAGAATTTTTGTTTTTTTGTTTCTAGGAGTTCTTCCCTCATTAAAAATATAAATTCTTTGCGATAGAAATTGCAAATACTGCTTTCCAGTTTGTCATTTAAATTTTTACATGGCCTATAGTATTTTTACCACACAATTTTTTGGGTTTTGTACTTGTTTGAGTTTGTTATTGTTTTTTGAGGATATTATTTATTTTCACACATCCTCAAGGTTTTTGCTGATAAATATTGATATGTATTGATTTTTATTTATTTCCTTGGCATTGGGAGAGCCCTTTCTATTGGAAAGAAATGTCCTTCAGTGTCGAGAATGTTGTTTGCCTTACATGTTAAAATTTTTCATTTCCCCTGTTGCCTTTTGAGAACTCCTATAATTAAAAAGAATATTTGTTATAGTGGTGACAGAGGAGGCACCCAAAACGCATTGAGGGTGGCTCCCAGGTGCCCTAATACTTCTTAAACCAACATTCAAATGATTCCCTTGTTTCCAGCTTCTGTTTTACTCTCCATTTTAATTAGAGAGTAATTTCTAATTTCTGAGCCTGTGGGAGACTCTTCAGGTTAAACAGACTGTCCACCGGTATTCCCCTGGTAGACATTTAGTTTTATCTTTTTAATTTTAATTGTTTTAATTTTTTCTAATGTAAACATAGCTGTGTACGTTAATGCAATCATGGAGTACAATGTGCTGGTTTTATATACAATTTGAAATATTTTCATCGAACTAGTTAACACAGCCTTCATGGCATTTTCTTAGTTATTGTGCTCAGACATTTATATTCTGCATTTAGCAAGTTTCACCTGTACCCTTCTAAGATGCACTGTGGGTTGGTCCCACCAATTACCCTCCCTTCACCCATCCTCCCTCCTCTCCTCCTCCCCTCTGCCCTTTCCCCATATTCTTGGGCTATAATTGGGTTATAGCTTTCATATGATCATCACAGATGTGCAAATCAAAACTACTTTGAGATATCATCTAACTCCAGTAAGTTTAGCCCACATCAGAAAGTTCCAAAACCAGAGATGTTGGCGTGGATGTGGAGAAAAGGGAACACTTACATTGCTGGGGGGAATGCAAACTAATACAACCCTTTAGGAAAGACTATTAGTTTTGACCTTCTTACATCCCACCGAACCTCATCATCATCAATTTGTCTCCTCTCTTAACTGTGAATTGGGGTTGTAGCCATCTTTGAAGTTCGTAGCAGATGGTGTCTTGCTTCCAATTTCTTTTCCTCTTCATCGTTTTGGGACGAGTTTCAAGAGGGCAAGGGAGAAGAAAGGCTTCCTTAACTTGGAAGCCTTCGTGGCTAATGGAAATGATGCTTACGTCCAGGTCTATTCATCACATAAAAAGAAATACTACATTTGCTTTAGGCACGTCTTAAGACATTCTTCCACTCTCTGAAAAAATTACATCAACTCTGGAACAATTTCTTTTTAGGAGAAATTGGTTTTAAACTCAAATGTTAATATCCAAAGCTCTAACAAAAGCTTATATTACAAATGGAAGCAGTATATTTTAGTCAAAAACTAATTTTCTTAAAGGCAAGTAGTCTCAATCACATTCCATTCTTTTAGAACCAGATATGGAAAAATGGTCAAAGCTCCCAAACAGAAATAGTAAAATGCAGCACAACAGCACCGAGGTGAGAAATTAAGTTTCATGTGCATTATGGAAATGTACCTCTTGTTGCCACAGAAGGAGAAAAGGAAAAAGATTTTTTTTGTCTTAGTGTTTAGAAATCTCTGTCATAATTTTCTTTTTTAATACAAGTAGTTTATTCTCGAGGAAATGACATCTACCTTGTAATAAGTCTCATGCAATGTAACTTATATACATGTCTAACGTGCTTCATTGGATCAAATATAAAAATTAAAACTAAGCTCCATAAACCACAAAATTAGCAGCAATAATCACTAATATGTGGTCTCATTGTTGCTTCTTATACAAACTGCTTTCAGTTGTAAAATTAATACTGCACATCTGAACTTGGCTTTTTTCCAGGTCTATTCCTCAGTTCTATTAATAAGAAGAATTTTGTTAGTCTTATTTAGATTTGTTTTTTTGAACATGTGAAGAAAGACACTTTTGAGGTTGGACAGAATAGTTTACATCAATTCCCAAATACAACTAATAAGTAGTACGTAAATTTATTTGCTTGAGGGTGCATATGCTGTGCATATTTTATGTTTTGTGCAATGAATTATTCATGAAAACATAAAAGAAGTAGTCCATTAAGAGATTTGATCCAGGTAAATTCAGATCTCATACACATATTACCCAGTTCATCCTACCCTGGTAGATGTCACATTACTTGGCGATCTGTAGGGTTTGTTCACCCATTAACGTTGATGCGCTGTACATTCGTAACTCCCTGTTGCACTGGGAGGAGTTGATGATCTTCCACACCAGCAGTGAGAGTAACAAACTTTAACTAAAAAAATTACACCAGCGTTTAATCTGCAGTACCCCCTTGGTCATGAGGTTCTTCTGCCTGTTTTCAAGTAAGAGATCTTGTGATTGAAGTGGATGAGTATGATTAAAAAAAAAAAAAAAGGTAAGAGAAGTTAGAAAATGTACAAGAATGGGGTTTCAAAGCATTAAATAGTGTAGAGCTTAAGACAGCAGCAAGTTTCTTTGTGCAATTTGAACACTCCTTGACCCTTATATCTGCTCTTCAGGAAAGACTTAAAGGAAGGATGTTTTCTGTATAAGTTTAAAGAATGTTTGGTGGCTGCTCGCTGCACCTGTTTGTAGCTCTGAATTAGTCTATCTGGAGCTGGGATCAAATTGGAATGGAAGAACAGGCTGAGGATAGTCACTGAAACTGACCAAATAGTTTAAGAAGAATGAACGACAGCACTTTGACCTGGTGACCCGGATCACACGAGACTTAAGTCGGATGAATATCATGATCTTTTTTTCTAATAGAAAGGCAACAGTCTAGTACTGTGATCTAAATGTTGCCAAATAGAATATCTGAATCCTGATTATATATTTTTTAGTCATTTTTTGGCAGTGCTAGTAACAATGGTAATAATCATATTCTAAGAGATTAAATGTGATTATTTTTTGGAGAGGATAAGTGTTTTTCACTCTAGTATAACCACTCACTCCTAACAGTGACAAAGCTCCCTCAGTGTGAGGCAGATAGGAAAGTAATAAGAAAAGTAGAAACTTTGCTAAAAACCGTCTGATAAGAATGCAGACGGGCCATCGCATCCAGTCATTGTCCTAGTGGTCAAGACCTTATCAAAACTTGTAACAGTAAGCAGGAGAAGGTTTAAAAATAACCTTTATGGTCAGAGCAAGGGCTGTCAGTTCTCTGAGAAGAAAGGGCAGCTAAATCTGGAAAGACGTCTCGATCTGGAAAGGACAGCGCTTGGGGAAAAATGAGACAGAGAATGCTCAAATGTTTCAATTCTCTTACAGAACACTGTCAGCTCACACTGAAAGCCACTGCAAATAGCACTAGTTGCAGCGAAAGATTCCAGGCTCCCTTGTGTAGGGATGTAACACAGTCCAGAATGGATACTCACCTTGTGCAAATAATGAACATGCTGGAATGCTCTGCAGAATGGTCAACTGGAATTATAAGCAAACCAAGTATATGGGAATCTAATCATCTAATCTATTCTATAACATTTCTTCAACCTTTGGTAACAGATCCTTGCTTATAAAGATCAGAATTTATGTTACATATACATATTTTATTCCATATATTATATGATATATGGACACAGCATCTATTCTGCATTGTCTATATCTACCTGTATTCTATATGTGCGTGTGTAAATATATTCATATATATACACATATATAGTATATGACTCCTCTTTTTCTAGACTCAGGAAAATAGAGATGGCTATTAACTTTTCCTCATAAAATAACATTTTGGGTAGTTAATATAGTTATTAAAACTTAATGGTTGTGGGATTTTTCTTCCAGGGAAAGTAAGTTAAAGTCATGTTTTCCTATTGCTTTAAGTTTTACTCTATGAAGTATCTCTCTAGTTTTTTGTATTTATACATTCTCTCAAATTTTCCTAAAGCCTACCTTGGCCACTCTCTCATTGGGTAGTAATTTAAGAATAAAAAATAGCAATTATTCTATTGATAATGTATGTAATAAAGGACATACAAATAAAATGATAGACTATGTTGAGATTTCAAAGACCCTTTTGCCTTCTCATTCCCTGAAAATAGATATTTTAAAATATTTTCTTAAAATCTTTAATAAACAGGAGTCTCTTCCAAAGTGATGTGATTATTAATTGCTCAGCATTGGAACTCCCCATCAGACATCAGAGCACTCTATCCTCATGTCTAAATATTATATTTATATTTTATATTTATATACCTCAATTCGTTTTTGAAAAGTTACAATCTTTAATCTTTGGAACAACCCCATTATGCAGGAAGAAAAATCATTACTGTGTCTAATTTTACTGGTGAGAAACACAGGCTGGAGAGGTTAAGTGATTTGCTAAAGGTTACAAAGTGAGTCTGTGGAAAGTAAAGGTATAATAATTAAGGTCTCATGAGTCTCCGCTTTCTAAATGTGAATGTCATTCTCTCATTAATAAAGAAACCTTGTGTTCCAAAATCGGTATATTCCCTCAGAATACAGTTAATTCTCTTGTAAGGATAATTTATATTCATCTAGCATTTTTACCTGCCTATCTTGCATGATTTATATTTATGAAAGAGATGGTATTTCTATTTCATAATTAGAAAAACTAAGGTCCAAGGAAGTTTAATGTTTTGCTAAAATCTTAAAAGTACAGCATGCAGCATACAATATTTGCTGATTTTTTAGTAAATAAAGTGAGAGAAAGAAGGGAGGAGAGAAGGAAGGAAGGCAGGCAAACATGAAAACATAGAGGTGTAGATAAACAATTACGTAGGATAAGCTATCACTACTAAAGTAATAGGTGGTTTGCATCTTTTTTTTTTTTTTTTTTTTTTCCATTTTTGGCCAGGGCCAGGTTTGAACCCAACATCTCCAGTATATGGGACCGGCACTCTATTCCTTTTAGCCACAGGTGCTGCCCAGTAGTTTGCATCTTTCTGTGGTATTGTATGCAGTATTTCCTTTATTCTTAAACTTCTTGCCTCATGATGGCATAGTGGCTGCTTTTGCTCCAAGCATTACAACAACATTTGAAGGTAGGGGATGGAGAAGGGGGTTGGTGAAAAAGGCTGGCAAAAGAGTCTAAGTTCAGAGCTTGGACTTCTTCTCCTTTAGGTCAGGGAGACAATAAATATTTCCAAGAAGCTTTTCTAAGTCATCCTTTTATATATATTTGGCCAGAAAACCATCTTAAGATGACCTCCTACTGCAAGGGGGGAAAAAAAGATAAAGTCTAAATACATCTGTGTTGCTATAACAGAATTCTTGAAACTAGGTAATTTACAGATAACAAATTTATTTTCTCACAGTTCTGGAAGCAGGGCAAGGTCAGTTGTCTGATGAGCATGTGCTCTCAGCTTCCAACACAGCTCCTTGAAAGCTGCATCCTCTTGGGGGGAGCAATGATATTCCCTCCATGGCAGAAGGCAAAAGGGTATAAAGGGATGAACCTCCTTATCAAGACCTTTTAGAAGGGCATATTTCTCATTAGACACTATCTCCCAACTCTTGTGCACTGAAGATTTTTTTCAACACATGAATTTTGGGGGGCAAATTCAGACCATAATAGTGAAAGTATTTTTTGTTCTCAGTTTCACATTCACAGATGAGCAAGGAAAATGGGGTTGGGAAGAAGGTCTGATTTTGGCATTCATTCATCCACATCTTGTGCCTGCCTCATCCCTTACATCAGACTTGAGTGATTTACTTCTAAGACATGTCTCTGCTCATTGCTAAAGGTTTCATTTTTCTACACTATCTCAGATTTCATTAGCTAAAACCCCAGACCTCCCTGTCACTGAGATGCCACCTGGCCCACCTAAGGAAACAGGTGCCCAGGTTTTCCTCACAGACACTTTACGGAGGGCAGAGAAGTGCTCTTCTAAATTAAATTCCCACAGTGTGCAATACAGGCCCTAAATGGAGGTGGCTAATGGGATTAGGGAAAGGAGACCCTTGAGATCTGTAAGGAATTCAGATGCAGCCGCTGTCCGTTCCAGCCAGCAGGGTCAGTGCACTGTAGCACACACGTCACAGGGGTACTGAAGGGCACAGCTCACATCGCTGAAGTCAGCAGAGTGTCCCAGCACACTCTAAAATAGAAAACACTAGTCAATAATGTCTTCCCACTGGGGGATACCCTTTCTCCCCAAATTGAACTCATTCTGAAAGTTTGTTCTTTCGGTCACAGTTGGAGTAGACTATAAATTTCTTTGTGCTGTCACAACACAGAGCAGTGACCCATGTAAGAGAGACGGAGAGAGAGAGATTACTGAGAGCTATAGCAGACTGTATAAAAGAAGACATTTCCGGAATAATAAACAGTGGATATTTGCCAAAGTACTTAGAAGTCAAGTAGACCTCCTTGATCTCCTTATTCAACTAAAAATTATTTAGTGCTTTCTATCTGCCAGGCACTAATTCATAATTGAATTACATATAATCTCCACTTCGAAAAAGGTCATTCTCACGGGGGAGACAGATACGTACATAAAAATGCACTTATTTGATCTTCACAGTGACCTTTGACCCTGAGATTTGAGAAGACAGTATTCGGGTAGATTGAGAGGAAGCTGAGAATATGGAGCCATTGGGCCTCCCTCACCAAGGAAGCAACCTGCCTTTCCTAAACTTTCTCCAAGGGCCAGCTTTCCCGTACTTGAAGGCCCTGTCATAACCTGTCTGGCAATTGTCTTGTGACTGAATGATTGCACCAGACTTGGCCCATCCACCCATTTTTCCACTGAACCCACACTTAAGATTAGATATCAGTGCACTTCAGAGTAGAAAGTTCAAAGGTTTATCTGGGAAGAAATACCTTATACTCCCAACAAAAGTGTAAGATTTTATTAATTTATGCTAATTTATTTTATTAATTTATACTGGCATAAACCTGGGAAATATGTCTGGAAATGGATTCTAACAGAATTAGATCTAGGAGGACAGAATATTTGTTAATCAAAATTATTGATAGGTGCACACTTATTAAAGATTCTAGATTTAATGTATTAGTAGAAATAGCTGGTTTGGGCAGTTTTCTTAGGATATTGGCCAAAACTTGGACTTATCAGTGAGTTAAATTTAGTGAGTTGAGATGTCAACTCATCTCTGGCGTAATATAGAGGAAGGGGGAGAACTCTAAAGGTTTAGGGACATGGGAATGTAGAAGTGGAGAATCACACCACGTCGCCCCCACATATCCCCCACACATACACATACACAAACACAGACACACATATCCTATTTCTAGAGGGCCCACAGTGAACTCCTTGCATTAATACAGTGAGAAACGTATTTGTGAAGAAACACTGACATTTCTGCCAAGCTCTGCGCTGCCTTGCCTCTGCGAGCCAGGTGTGATCTGAGAATTAAGCTGAGCGTCATTATGCTGGTGAGATTACTCTCTGAGTAGCACAGAACAGGTGGCACCACTTAGGCAAAGACCAGATGGGTGGACAAAATAGTATTCATGTTTCAACATGCAAGGATTGTCGTTGGCAGATAACTGATCAGAGATCCCTAGGCATGAAGTAGATGGAAAGAAACCTACCAAAATATGGGTCTATAAATCAGGACTGGTAACAAACACCTGAATCAGTAACTACTTATCAAATAATGGCCTGAGTGAGTAACAGAGCAACGAGGAGGAAAGCTGCACATGACCATGAAAAGATAACTGAATGTGAGGTCAAGGACTTATAACTTGGAGTTTGCAGATTACGAGTTTACAGCTGTTCAAGTTCTAAATTCTCTGCCTTGTGTTTACGTGTGAAACCAAGTTTGTCTCATTCCTGTGCTTTACACCCGCATATCTAGTTACTAGTACTTAGAAGGCCCCTAATCGTTTAATGTTTTTCTTCATTTGTCTGCTAATTTTCAGGCCAATCACTACCCATTTTTCCCCCTTTCCAGACCTGTACTTGATAAACACACTTGGAACAAGACTTTTTTTATCGTTTTAATATCAGGTAGATGTCTGTTGTGGTCTATTCCTTCTGGAAATCTCATCCTGACCCTTGCAATCTCATTCCTGGCTGATTTTTCCTGAGTGCAGATTTGCTTTGGGAATAACTCAAGGTCATCACGCCCTCCCTCCCTGGCAAGCTCCTCTCCTCCGTTCCCCTTGAAACCGCAGTGACCTGTGTTTTCTCCAGCTCGCAATTCCGGCCAGTGTCTGAATCTTTGTTCCTCACACTATAACAGTATGTTCTACCGGCGTTGAACAGGTTAGTATTATAATAATTTACAACCTCGCCCTGCATTCAAATGATGTATGGAGAGTTTCCTGAATGAACAGTGACTGTAATTGCGGAGGATATTGAGCTTTATCAGCCAATTACTGAGCACAGATGATTGCTTTCAAGTATTCCTCACAGCACACTTGAAATAAAAAGCAACTGGCCCAGTTATGTCAGAGAATTTCATTGCTTCCACCCATGGGCTTGAGCAAGAGAGGAGGCAAAAAGCCTCGCACTGGAGAAGATAAATGCAGCACCAACAGTCCTTGCTTTCCACTTCTTATTCTCTACGACCGGCATTTTCACAGAACCTCCAGGGCTGGCGTTTTCTACTCTTTTATAATCCATTTCTTTAATGGCAATGTCAGGCAAAGGTCTTATAAGGAAGCCTTAAGCTTGTGCTTTTTAAAAGGGCAAAACAACAAAAGAAAAGGTTTTCAAAGAAAGAAGCAAATAATTTCCCCGTTTTTATTTTTTCTTTTTGATATGTTTTGTTTTATTCTTTTGATCTTGTGGTCAGAACAATTTGGGGTTTTTTTTAATTATTTTTTTTTTTTATCAAATCATAGCTGTATACATTAATGTGATCATGGGGCACCATACACTAGTTTCATAGACGGTTTGACACATTTTCATCACATTGGTTAACATAGCCTTCGGTCAGAATAATTTGAAGCTTTTTTTTCTTTCATTTACTATCAGTTCTTGACTGATACAATTCTTCACGTTTGTGGCGGAGCTTTTCCTCGTGCTGTCACTATAGCTCATCATTCATGTGTTGTAGTGGTAACTACTATGGGTGCAGAGATGGAAATCAGGAGAGCTTTGCATTTCTTTGCTGTGTAGACACGCACCAGGTGCAATCAGCTTTTCAGCTGATCTTTGATCATCCTGGAAAACGTGAAACTAGAGAATGCAGTTCCTAGGGGAGATCAATGAGGAATTATGTGCTAAACAAGAAGTTAATGAACCAAAATCTAATAATCTTAAATACAAGCAAAACTTCATGGGGGGGGGTGAATATCAGCTATCTCCCCACATTGGAGGCCCAGCTCTCCAGAGGGCCCGTTTGTAGAAGGAGGGCTAAAATTTACAGGGAGTGTAATGAAATAGAAAAATGTATTTTCCAGGGGCTCTAAGTGAAAGATTTATATGATTTGAAGAGAACCAATAGATAGAGACTCTAAGGAAAATGACGTTTTTGGAAAGAACAACTTGGAAAACACTTGGGACAGAAGGGAAATCCTCAATATGGACGCTCAGGCTGTATCAATGAGGTTTAGCAAAACCTTGTGAAGAGAGTATGAATTGCAATCCCCACCCTCCAAGTAGGCCAGACATGAACTGCTCATAAAATATAAAAAGGTGCTGTCACCAATAGGCCCCCTTTTCCCCAGCTTCTTCCCAACTCTTTTATATTCTTCATAAAATACATATTGAGAAGTATAGAAAAAATATAAACTTGAAGACAACCAAATTACAAGCCTATCAGAAGCTCCCTTGGACTAGCCCTATATTAGATTTCACTGATTGAGGGGAAGACCTACATTTTTAATAAAAAAAAAAAAAAAAAAGGTAACAAGAGCTGTTTGATTTAAAAAAAAAAAATAGGTAAAAAGAAGATATATTTATTTCTGATGTGAAAGGCTTTCAACTATGCATGTGTGCATACCCAAACACACACTTGAACATCCCATTAATAAAGAGACCTTCCACATTGCCCCTGAAGTCAAGCTTCTTGAAAGTACTGTGCACACTAGCTGATGCTACAGCCTCTCTTCCATTCACTCAGCTCATCCATCTAAGTGGTTCCCATCCCATTACTCTGTTGAAACTTTCCTGGAAGAAATGAACAATTGTCTTGAAGTTGCCAAGGACATTTTCCCAGTCACGGTGTAGCTCCTTTAGCTCCTCAAGGTCTATCAGATTATTAAAGAAGACACAGAAGATCCTAAACTTTAGCAACATGAATGATTTAGTCAAGGATTCACCACTGCCAGTCCAATGCACTCCACCCTGTGATGGACAATTGGAGCATCTTATTCTCATCAACACATGTCTTCACCTCAACTTTAGGCTGTCAACATCAGTCCCCAGCACCTCACCTTGGATGTGACAGACACAGCTGTTCTTTCTGCCAACAAGAAAAGAATCAATTTCAAATCTGACATTAGACATTCAAGTAGCATTTACCCGTCCCTCTCCCTTTTCACACTGCTTACATAGATTTGCTTGTAAATACATAGTGCTGCATAGGGTTGCATAACATCTTTCTTAAGGCTGGCAATATGCACCATACACATATTTGTTTCTTCGCAATACTAAGAGTGTATCCATTTCCATCTTTCCTTATGGCATAGGATAATACCTTTGGATATTTTAATTTCTCCACACTACATTCTTTGCCCATCTCTGTAGCCCCATTTTTTAACTGCCATTTTTCTTTTTATTTCTGCTTCTTCATTCCTGTGAAGAATTCTTTGCATTTGTTACTATACCACTCCCCCAGGACTCAAACTACACGGGCTGAGATGTCCAAATTTTCCTTTCAAATCTGTTTTATTTCCTACACCCCTTAGAGATTCTCCTACAAATTAGTTCCTTTCTCCTGAAAATTTTCTTTATCAATGGCTTTTGCATTTCCCTCTCTGGTAATTCTCTTCTCTTTGGTTCAATCTATTTTAATTCCTCCCATGAATCTCTTTCTCATTCCTTTACTAAAGTCCTCTTGTTGCACAGGGGACAGCCATATTCCAGCCCCAATGACATTTGCTTTTAGTTACAGAATAAAAATTAACATTTTCTTATTACAAAAACAGTGTATGTTCATTATGAAAAGCAGAAAATGTAGAGAAAGACAAAGCAAAAAAAAAACCTCAAAAAGCATATATTTCTACTGTCTAAGGATGATGCTTGTAAATATAGAACCTAATATTAATATATAGACATATTATCTCTCTTATAAATATAGTATTACCTGTGGCAGTATATCCTGTGTTAACTGAATATCCACAAATCTTCTCACATTTTCCAACCTCCCTGTAGTTCTGTGGATTCATATGATGCATGTCACCTCTGGACCGCAGCGTAAGGCACAATACTTGAACCTCCAGCTTTCTCCTCTGGACCTGGTAGAGCTTCCAGCAGCCTGGGTCTCTGAGGAAGCGTGTCAAACACAGCTGCCCCACACCATTCCTTCCACCCCCATCTGTGCATTTACATGGCACAGATGAGATTGGAGTTCAGGCAGTTTCTTGGTTTGGGTGTAAATTTTGGAGACTTCTGAGAATGGGATCTTGAACTACAAATTGGAATTAAGAATAGTGAATGTAGAAAGTGAGGAAAAGAGAACCAAGTGCCATGGGGCATACCAATAGTAGATGATAAGAAAAGCTTGTAGGAACAGAAAAGAATTAGAGATAGTGGTGGTGGAGGAGAAAGAAAATCAAGAGACCACAGTGTCCTGAAAGCCAAGTGAAGGACACACTTAAGGTGGGAAGGAATGAACATAGATAAAAAATGTTGTGGATGCATCAGGTAAGAGGAAAACCAAGAATAGTCCGTTAGGTCATCAATGTGGAGGGTATTTGTTCCCTTGACAAGAACATTTTGTTCTGAGTTGGTGGATCAAAAGTCTGAGAGGGTGGTGTAGAGAGAATAAGAAGGGAAGATTTAGAGAAGCCATGCAAGGAGAACTCTTTTGTTAAGTCTTATTGCAAAGAGAGAAAATGATTTCTTTTCTCTTTAAAAATTGGAGAAACAAAAAATGATTTTGTGCTGGTATGAATCATCCAACAGAGCATAAAAATATTATGATGTGGGAAAGAGAGAGGAAAATTTTGAGAATGAGGCCCGTGAGTAGGTAAGAGAGGATGGGAACTGTTTAATAAGAAAGGAATATAATAAATAAATAAATAAATAAATAAATAAATAAATAAATAAATAAATAGAAAGGAATATACTTTAGATCTGAGCACATTGATAATGTATGTGGGAACAGGGATGGGCCCTTAGGCAAAAGTAGAGCTGCAAGTCTGGCAATTTTCTTTTTAAAGTGTCCATTATCTCAGCAAAGTAGAAAGCAAGTCATCAGGTGACTGGGAGGATGAAAAAGGTGTTGAAGGTGTTAGGTTAAAAAAAAAGAAAAAAAAAAATGAATTGGTGATTTGGACCATGAGGGAGTGCCTGGACCTGGGAAAACAGTCAGACTCTTGAGGGAAAGTGATGCCCATTTGAGGCTCATAGTCATGAATTTAAAGTGAGACTGGTCTATTCCCACTGGCCAAATTAAAAAATAAAAAAGTCATAGCACATTGGTGATTGGGTAGAGTATTCAAAAAGTTTTGCTGTACTAGTGGGAAAAACTTAAACTTAGACTGTATATTATTAGGTAACAAAGTTAAAAATGAAGACCTAAATGGATCAAACTGTTTTCAAACAACTTCATTCCAGACCAAAGCTCAAAAACAAGGTATAATTCACATCATCTGACATCCAACCCAAAATTACCAAATATGCAAAGCAGCAAGAAAATATGACTCTGTCCTGAGAACATCAATAAATAAAAACTGAACCAGAAACTATACATATGAGAGGATTACCAAAGACATTAAAGCAATAAAATAGATAAGCCATAGATACAAGTTAGAAGAAAGACCAAACAACTTAAACAGAGAGATTGATAATGTAAAAAAGAATCTACAAGAACCTTCTAGAAATTAAAACTATAATGTATAAATAAAAAATACACTAGGAGTAAAGACAAGAGAGATGCCACAGAAGAAAAGCTTAGTACTTTTGAAGTCATAGCATTGGAAAACACTCAAGACAAAACAGACATGAGTAAGCTGTGGTACAATGTTGAAAGACAATATGCATGTATCTGAAATCCTTGAACAGAATGGAGAGAGAGAGAGAGGAAAAAAATTATTTACAGATGTAATGCCTAAAATATTTCCAAATTTGATTAAAGCTGTGATCTATGAAGATCTATGAAGTTTAACTAACTCCAAGTACTAAACCTTAAAGAAAATTACATCAAGACACAGCATAGACAAAATGCTAAAACACAAGAATAAAGAGAAAATCTTACAAGCAACCTTGGGGGGGGGGGAGGAGTGCTCTGTACCAAAGATCAAATATAACAATGAGAACAACTTTTTTATCATAAACAATATAAATCCAGTGAATATATCTTTCAAAAATGAAAAAAAAAAAATTTAAGCTACTTAAAATTATAAAAGCTATAGTACCCTTCAGTTGGGGGGGAGACAAGATGGCTGACTGAAGCCAGCTTTCCACAGAGGCTCCCGTCCAGAAGGAGAGTTAAAGGACAGAAATTTAGCAAGTAACCTGGTGGATTAGAGCTGCACCAAGAAAGAAGATTGAAGAACTCACATCAACCCGGCTGAGGTGAGCTGTGACCCCAAGGATACAAACAAAAGGTACAAAATCCATCACCAAGCAGACGGGAGTCCTCTCTCCCATGAGAACAGCTCAGAGTGCCCCACAAACAAACAAGCAGAGTTCAAAGGTCCTCCCACAACACACCACAAGAGAGACCCTCTAAAAACTGAACCTACCTCCCCTACTAGGGTGCCATGGCGTTCTCCTGCCAGGCATAAAACTGTATAAAACTGTATATATTCTCTACCTGCAACTCTGAGCTCCCAGAACTCCCCTCCACTCTCACTCTGAGGTCTAGAGGCCTGTCCCCCAGGAATCCAGATTCTTGGGTGATTTTTTGAGGGGTATGGACAGGGCCTCAACTGCAGCTGGTCAGGGCTGACTCTGGGGCATGGAAGTGAGGAGAGGTTGGTCAGCTGAAAGGGAACCACACCTGAGTGGTGGTGCCCCAAGGCGCAGAGCAGCAGCCATTTTTAGCAATAATGGGGCTCACTCCAGGATATTCTGAAGCCACATCTCCCTGTCTCCCTGGACAAACAGAGGAGGCCAGGCATCTACTCAGGTGGCAACCACTGCAGAACAGATCTGGGACGGAAACATAGGCTCCGTGAGTAAAGGGTTTGCCTGAGGCGATACTGGCCTGGCATGAGCACAGGGACTAGAAATGCACGCGCAGAGCCGGGAAGTTCCCAGGGTGGGGCTGACACAGAGGACTGCTTTACTGAGCCTACTATGCACCCGGCCCTCAGGGGATCATCAGCCTATAGACAAAGGAAGGCAGGAGGTTAGAACTGACAGCTAACTGAATACAAAACCTGCAGAAGCAAAGACAAGGCCTGAGGCGTAGGCTCTGGGAACACAAAACAGCTTCTCTTCTGCAGGGAAATATAGCAGGGACAGAAACAAAATCCCGCAAAATTGTTCCGTTCTGTTATGTCAGTAACATCAATCAGGGGTAAGGCTGGAACTGAGTGAACACCCCAGCCTCCATCAAGTGCCTGAGGTTGTCAGGCCTCACCTCCCACTGCTAGATAAAGGCAGAGTGCAATGGCCTGGCTGAGCAGAAATACATTTCCTTGTGATTCAGGCAGGTGCAAATCCCTGCAGTATCTGTTCACTAGAGGCAACTGGGCCACAGCCCTCCAGGGCTGTCAGTGACTGGGTGTGACACAGGTGCAAGGTGGGGAAGGAGGCATCAACCTTCCCAGACTGAACGATTTGCTGGGTGAGTCCTCCTGACTCCACAGAGCAAGGGAGCAGGCCATATCAGAGTAGTCACCATACACCTGCGATCCAGTTGCCAGAGACCTTTTAAACTCTCCCTCCTGAGCCAGGTGCTGACTGAGACAATTGATTTGGACCTTTTGAACTGAGCCAATGGCCCGAGGACAATTCAGGTAATACCCTGGGTGTGTGGTTGTAGGAAGGTCTGATTTTCCTTTTCCAATTGTTGCCTGTGGGGGGCAGGGTGACTTAATTGCTGGTATTTCTCCACAACTGAGACTTCAAACCAGAGTAACTGTTTCATGAGGGTCGAGCAGAGACCAGCTGAAAAAAAGACAGAACCACTTAGCCCCACCACACCAAACAGGTCACCAGTTTCTCAGGTCATAGCACTGTACGGTCCTCAACAAAGCTCCAGGGGAAAAATCAAATAGTGTAAAACAATCATGGGGCGAATCAGTGGAAAAACTCTGGCAATAACCAGAATAACCAGAATAGTTCAACCCCCCCCCACCCAAGGAAAGATATGGCAGATGTAGCTGAAGATCCCATTCATAAACAGATGGCCAAGATGTCAGAAATTGAATTCAGAATTTAGATTGCAAACAAGATTAAAAGAATGCAAGATTAAAAGAATGGGAGGAAAATTTGGAATTAGAAATTCAAGGAACAATTCAAAAGTTGGAATTGGAGATTCAAGAAGAAATCCAAAAGTTGTCTCAAGAATTTAATGAATTTAAAGAAAAAACCACCAAAGATTTTGACACACTGAAACAAGAATTTGCAGCCCTCAAAGATCTAAAAAATACAGTAGAATTCCTCAGTAATAGAGTGGAGCAAGCAGAAGAAAGAATTTCTGACATTGAAGATAAAGCCTTTGAACGCTCCCAAACTCTCAAAGAGGAAGAGAAATAAAGAGCAAAAATGGATCATCCTCTCAGAGAGCTCTGGGATAATATGAAGAAGGCTAATCTCCACCTCATTGGAATCCCTGAAAGTGAGGAAGTGGCCTCGCAAGGCACAGAGGGCCTTCTCCATGAAATTAGGAAAGAGAACATTCCAGACATGCCCAGAGATTCTGAAATTCAGATAGCAGAAAGTTTCAGAACCCCAGCACAACTCAATCTGAATAAGACATCCCCCCCAGGCATATTATAATTAACTTCACTAAAATTAATATGAAGGAGAAAATTCTGAAAGAAGCCAGATGTAAGAAATCCATTACCTACAAAGGGAAGAATATTAGAATGACTGCAGATCTCTGTGGAAAGTTTTCAAGCCATAGGAGGGTGGTCATTGAATTTTAATCTCCTAAACCAAAACAACTGTCAACCCCAGACCCTGTATCCAGCTAAACTGAGTTTCATTTAGGATGGAGAAATTAAATACTTTAATCACATTCATATGCTGAAGAAATTTGCCAGAACTAAACCAGCTCTTCAGGATATTCTCAGACCTATCCTCCATAATGACCAGCCCAATTCTGTACCACAAAAGTAAACTCACTGAGAAACTTTTGATCAAACTCC
>CAUYPK010090454.1:0-66499 GCA_963574355.1 Loris lydekkerianus
GAATGGAAGAAAAAGTATCCAATGTACTCAGTCCTACTATAAAACTAATTTATAGCTTACATATGAAAGCTATAACCGAATTATAGCCCAAGAATATGGGGAAAGGAAGAGGGAGGGGAGGTGGGAAGATAGGCAGAGGGAGGGTGATTGGTAGGATTACACCTACGGTGCATCTTACAAGGGTACAGGTGAAACTTACTAAATGTAGAACATAAATGTCTTAACATAACTAAGAAAATGCCATGAAGGCTATGTTAACCAGTTTGATGAAAATATTTCAAATTGTATATAAAGCCAGCACATTGCACCCCATGATTGCATTAATGTACACAGCTATGATTTAATAAAAAAGAAATACAAAATACTGAGAAGCTAAGCATAGATTCCTTATCCCTGTGCAACTAAAATAGTCCCACATTCCTTATTGAGGACTGCTATGGTTTTAATGTGTCTCCCAAGTTGGTATGTTTGAAAACTTTTTTTTTTGAGACAGAGTTTCACTTTGTCACCCTTAGTAGAGTGCTGCGACATCACTGCTCACAGCAACCTCAAACTCTTGGGCTTAAGCCAGTGGTTCTCAACCTGTGGGTCATGACTGCTTTGGGGATGGAACAACCCTTTCACAGGGGTCACCTAAGACCATCCTGCATATCAGATATTTACATTATGATTCATAACAATAGCAAAATTACAGTCATGAAGTAGCAACGAAAATAATTTTATGGTTGGGGGTCACCGCAACATGAGGAACTGTATTAAAGGTTTGTGGCATTAGAAAGGTTGAGAACCACTGGCTTAAGTGATTCTCTTGCCTCAGTCTCCCAAGTAGCTGGGACTACAGGTGCCCGCCACAATGACCGGCTATCTTTAGAGATGGGGTCTCACTCTGGCTCAGGCTGGTCTCGAACTCGTGAGCTCAGGTAGTCCACGTGCTCCCACCTCCCAGAGTGCTAGGATTATAGGCGTGAGCCACTGCACCCAGCCTACGACGTGTTGAAAACTTAATGTCCAATGCAATAGTGTTGACAGGAGGGAGGTTTATGATGCGACTGGGTCATGGGAGCTCGCACATCATGAACGGATTAACGCTGTCGTCTTGGGAGTCAGTTGCTGCAGGAAGGGGTCCCCGATAAAGCTCGAGTTCAGCCCTGATTCCCCTGCCCTTTTGTCTTTCACCCTAGGATGATGCAGCATAAAGGCCCTCACAAGATGCAGCTCCTTGAGACTGGACTTTCCAGCTCCAGAACTGTGAAAATCAATTTCTTTTCTTTGTAGATTACCCGGACTATGGCATTGGCACAGCAACATGAAGCAGACTAAGACAAAGACCCTGCAAATTAGCCCAAGACGAGTTCCTTACAGTTACTCTTTGGAAATCTGTCTTCAGGCCTTTTGCCAGATGGGTCATTGGGTCTCACCCAAGTTTCAAGAACTACTTAGAAACAATCATAACCAACCAAAGAGGATTCTTAATACAATATTACAAGGTCAGAAGTCTGCAACTTGCTAAGCAACATAGGCAAGTTAATAAATGTATAAAAAGCTGTTTGTGAGACACTGAGTCACTGAAGCCTTGCCCTTGCTCTCTTTTGGGAAGGGAGAAAGGCACAGCTCATTCTTACTTGGCCTGTGTCCATTTCCTCAGCTCTAGAATAATCTTCCATTTGAATAGTCTTATTTTCCAGGTTTTATTTTGTTGATGAACATAATCTTCAAACAATTTTAGAGACATTATTAATGAAAATCACTTAAAAGTACTAAGTACTCAACATGTCAGGCACAGACCTAAGGGTTTCATATGTTAACTCATTTAATCTACAGAGCTATGCTGGGAAGTGAACACTATCAGAAACCCATTTCACAGATGAGAAAGAAACATGACCCTGTGAAGCAACTTGCCTTCGCGGAGGCAGTTCCGGTATCTCCCATACTCCGTAGCATCTCCGTTTCAATGAATGACAAAGAGAAGTGGATAAGCTGCTGGCAGGAGTTAAGTCTTAGGCTAAAAAAATTAATTTAATATCATGAAATAAGGAGGATTTTAGCAACCAAGAACCCAGTAGGAGTGAACTCAGTACCTTTTACGATCTTCTCAAAAGCAAGGGCAATAGGTATCAATTCATCGCAGTTATACGGGGGACCACAGGTGCCGCCACAGCGTCCAGCTCTTTATAAGAGACAGGTCTCAGTCATGCTCTGGCTGCTCTGGAACTCATGAGCTCAGGCGACCCGCCCGCCTCCGCCTCCCTGAGGGCTAGGGTTATGGTCCTGTTTAGTGTTTTAACACATCTCCACTCCTTTCCTGGCCCCTGCTGAGCTCTGATTTCTGGTGGATGACTTTCTCAGTCACTACGAACGTAATTTCAGCCCAGGTGGGTAAGATTCTCCTGCTTACACCAATTGTGAGTTGTGTTATCTAATAAAAGCTCTATTTACTTTGTTTTTATTTTTTTATTAAATCATAACTTTGTACATTGATGCATTTATGGGGTTCAGGGTACTGCTTCCATATACAATGTGAAATGCTTACATTGAACTAAGTAACACATCTATCACAATTATACTCTTTTTTTTTTTTTTTTTTTGCATTTTTTGGCCGGGCCTGGGTTTGAACCCGCCACCTCTGGCATATGGGGCCAGCACCCTACTCCTTTGAGCCACAGGCACCGCCCCATACTCATTTCTTAATAGTTTTGAAATGTACCATTGCATCATGCACATTTAGGTGAGATCCCCCTAAATACCCTCCCTCCTCCCATAGCTCCCTCCCCTCCCCTCTCTCTCCTCTTCCCTTTTAATTTCTGGAGTATCTATTTACTTTAGTAAGGGGTCCAAGATATAGAACACACAAATATTCTTCATACGACAATTCATATTTTGGTTAAAATTTCACTCTGCTAAACTGAGCTCATTTGAAGGTGAAAGGTGTTAGCACACAAATTACAATAGATAAGGCAGGAAGAAAGGCCAAAAAAAGGTAACAACATCCTGGAAGCTTTGAAATACAAATCTGCAGGGGACACTTGCAGGGGATACCAGCAGGGGTGGAAATGCTAGTTCCCCCAACTTTGTTCATTCTTTCCCAATTCTAAGTAGTTTCTTCCATGTGAAACTGAGTCCTTCCTCCCCAGGGACCACAAACATTCTGATTCTTGTCCTAGCCCAGATGGTGGAGTACAGGGATCCAGTGAAAATAAAGGTCAGGATGAGGCAGGGGCCTAGTGCTGCCTGGGTTGGTGGCCTGAGAATCTCGTTTGAAATGCCATGCTGGAAAGAAAAGTCGCATGTGCCTGGAGGGCCTGTTCCCACCTTTCTGGATCTGGTGAATGTCAGTCTCCACCACATTGACTCTGCATCGAACAGCTGAGACAGAGCTTTCTCATTTCTGAGTAAATGACCAGGAGGAAAGATGGTCATGCCTTTAACATTTAGTGAGGGAAAAATAATTATGTTACCTTGGGTGGACTGCCCTTTGCTGACTGTCAACAGCCTAATGGGGGAAACAAGTTGTAAGGCTAAAGACAGATGCTGAGACATACCAAAAACTTTCATCTAATGCTAAAGAATGAAGAAAAATCATAGCTTGGGGCATATTTATGTAACCAGATGTCAACAGAGATTTCAAAACATTTTCTCGAATTGCTGAGGGAGCACCAGTCTGCTTTGCACTTTAGTGGAAGAGTATCTCTGGGTGTAGGCACGCCTGCATTTGAGGCTGGTATCTGCTACTTACGATGTGGGACCACAGGTAAGTTGGCCCCTCTAAGTTTAATCATGTCTTAAATGGGCATAATGCTTTTCTGCTAGTGGCCTCATGAGGATTAAATATTTAGCAGTGCCTGGGTGACCTTGAACACACTAACTTCCTTCCTCTGTAAAATGTGGCAGTGACACAGCCAAGTGCCTGTCTGGCATGGAGCTGGAGCTATCACTGCTGATACTGCCTAATCCACTCCTAATTTCTTCTTCCACCTTCAGAAATGAAAACCTGAAAACATACAATCTCAAAGACCAACAGTTACTTAGAATTGATGAATAGGCTTGAATTCACGTGTCAGCTACTCCTCAGGCAGGGAAGAAAATACTTTCTTCATTGCATTTCCTGTCTACCATGATGACAAATTAATAGCAGACTGATACTATGTTCTGTTTATCTCCAGGGAGCACTAGGCATTGTGCTGGCATGATCTTCACAACATCCTGGGAAGAAGAGATAATTAGTGATTTAATCACCATTTTCAAGACGACAAAAGGTTATCATCGGAATAGTGACCAGATGTTTCCACCACAACCAGAGCCAGATAGTCAGTAGGCCTGAACTTCAGGAAAGACTTGGGTCAAACCTTTCTAGATACATTTGAAGAGGTTTCCATCCAGGTAGAAACCCATTTCAAAGTTCTGAATTATGTGACTGCTATAGATTTTCAAAGGTAAATTGAAAAAAAAGTATTCTTTTTTGCATTTTTTTTTTTGGCTGGGGCGGGTTTGAACCCACCATCTCTGATATATGGGGCTGGCGCCCTTACTCCTTGAGCCACAGGTACTGCCCTGGAAAAATTTATTCTTTACATTCCCTATGCAGCTTGGCTTAACACCTGCATGATTCCTTTGAGCAGGTCTTCCTCCCAAAACTATTTTTGCCTATTTTTATGTCAGGCTATCTGGCACATTCCCAGAAGCTCAAAATGAGAAGGTTACTCCATGGCTGACTGAGCTTCAAGCATCTAACCCAGACCCAGTCTGAAGGTTAAACAATGGAATTGGTTGTTTAGCTGGGCACATGAAGGGTTTTGATGGACATGCACCACTGCATTTGCCATCGGGCAGTTATAGGACCTTTAAAACCTCTCACTCCGTGGAGCATGATATACTGCCACCATCTCTTCAAGCAGCTGACAATGACAGTCTACCACCCTTCTTTCCTATGGGTGTTCTGCTAATATGAACTGCATAGCTGCTGGCAGGAGCAAATGGCGATATGCAAATTGGTGTAAGGCAGAAACCAAGTGCTCTCCAGCTAGAGCCCCGTAGAAGACTGACAGGAGACTGAACCCAGCAGTGGCAGAAGCACAAGTCGCCAGCACTGACCTCTTCCCAGCTCCTGGTGAGGACTGGGCAATTTGTTTTTGATAGGTGTTAAGACAATTATTAAGTCAAACTTTATTGTTAAAATACAGATTTTGACTCAATCAGTCTGAGGCCAGGCGTGGTGGCTCACGCGTGTAATCCCCGCACTCTGGAGGTCAAGGTAGGTGGTCAGGAGTTCAAGACCAGCCTAAGCAAGAGTGAGACCCCATCTCTTCTAAAAAATAGAAAAGCTAGCTGGGTGCTATGATGGGCGCCTATAGTCCCAGCTACTCAGGAGGCTGAGACAAGAGGATCTCTTGAGCCTGTGAGTTTGAGGTTGCTGTGAGCTATGGTGCCACAGCACTCTACCCTCAGGACAACTGAGTATCTGTTTAAAAAGAAAAAAAATCAGTCTGGGGAGGGATTTGAGTCTGTATTTCTAAAAAGCTCCCGCTTGATGGTGCTGTGTTGTAGGTGCTGGGCTTTGAGTAGCAAGGTTTTCAAGATTGGTTGTGCATTATTAGTCACCAAGTTAATGATGAGGTTTCTCTCTCTCCTTTACGTGACCCTTAAAAGTCATCAGGGACCCAGACTCCCATTATCAACATTCCCATTATCAACAGGTCCTGTTGTGCCTCATCTGACTTGTTGCCCTGGTCTGTAGTCTAACCTGGACTCATTTCCATATCTGTAGTTTTTTTTTTTTTTTTTTTGAGACAGAGCCTCAAGCTGTTGCCCTGGGTAGAGTGCTGCGACATCATAGCTCACAGCAACTTCAAACTCCTGGGCTCAAGCGAGTCTCCTGTCTCCACCTCCCACGTAGCTGGGACTACAGGCACCCGCCACAACCCCCGGCTATTTTTTGGTTGCAGCTGTCATTGTTGTTTGGTGGGCCTGGGCTGGATTTGAACCCGCCAGCTCAGGTGTATGTGGCTGGCGCCGCCTCCACATCTGTAGTTTAAGCAGAAGGAACAGGGAGGGAGGATTACATGCTCTTCCCTTGAAGGGCCTGATGTAGAAACAAGACATTCAATTTCCATTCCCATTCCTTCGGCTAGAGTTGAGTTACTCGGCCACATCTTTCCTTGAATACGACTGGGAAATGGTTAATACACATTTTATTCTGTGTTTCAAGTGTCCACTGAAAATTCCTTTACCAAGGAAGGAGAGAATACATATCAGCGAAGGCTAACACTCTCTGTTGCAACTGGAAAGTAGTAATTATTGAGTGCTTACTCTCTGCCAGGGACAGTACCTTAAATGAATCACCGTATTTATCACTACCCTCCCCCTATATAGTAGGCACCATTATTATTCCCACTAACACATTAAAACAGGTTTAGAGAGTGAAGTAGCTTCCTCACGATCATGCAGCTGGGCCAGAGGCAAGATTGAAATCCAGGCACTCTCACTCCAGACGTGGAATCTCAGAGGAGTAAGGCAGGACAGCCCATGATGACAGGAGGCAGGGCTGGGCAGTTCCTACCACTGAGGGTCCCACAGCAGTAAGTGGATGAGACTAACTCTAAGAACCTCTTGGATTTCCAAGAAAAAGGTGATGCTTACCTGGAGACTGGATACACTGGATTTCCAGAGGAAAAAGGATGAAGCTAGGACACATGCCACTGGCCGTGTGAGAGAAGGGGCCCACTGCCCCGATTTCAGCTGTGGGACTCTCCAAGGTCAGACCTGAGAGGTGGATGGTTTGTGGCCTGCTGCTCTTTTGTTCTCCACTGAAGACCTGGTACCCACGTCCAGGAGAGTACAGCCGGCCAGGACCAGCCGGGCCACTGCTTTGTGCTGCAGGCACAAGTTAGAGGACATTTGAAAACTGATTTCCAGGGGGTTGCTCCTTCCTCTCCCTTCTTCTTTTCATGAAAGGAGCTTTTTGTTAGTACGGTCTTTGTCTGGGGATTCAGCCGATAAAGGGACCATTTTATTGGAATGAATTAGTGACGCAAGTGCTGCCAGAAACCTTAGGGCGAGGACAGCACTTTGGCTTTCATTCAGCAAGGTGAATGGAAATAGCTAGTGGGCGCTGGTCTCAAGGGCACTTTGGAGTTTGCTGCGTCAGCAACTTTAGAATTTTGGTTACTGGTTGAAGTCGAGACCAGTGAGACAGTCAGAGAAAGGACTAGAGATGACAAGTTATGAGACTTCTCTCCTGATATATGAAAAATGTCAAATAGTCAGGTCCTGTTGGCAAGGAGTTATATAAAATGAATTCTTTCTGCCTATCATTAAATTACAATTCACTAAGAATGGGTTCCTGTAATCATTTGAGCTCATCTTTATGAACCAGTGAAAAAGCAAATCCTGTCAAACCAACTGGATGCTAGAGAGAAAAGTTAACAGCGAAAGCCAGCTGGGTTCTCCCAGACTTTGTGGAACTCACCCAGATATGGAATAAAGTCATTTTCTTTAGATGGGTGCTCAAGAAACTTCAGAGAGAAACATGAAGATGCTGCAAAGCCCAAATCTGCACATTCCAACTTGTTTTCCTTCTGTGTGTGGTGTGTGTGATACCAACATAAATTCATGAAGACACAAAGGCTGACTGTATTTGGGTCCACGACTCTCTTATCTATTATTTTGTTGAGACTCAAAAACACAGTATATATAAAATCCATGAGATGAATCAGCATTTCTCAGGAAATCACTCTCAGAATATTTTTCTTTCTTTCTTTTTTTTTTTAATTTTTGAGACAGAGCCTCAAGCTGTCGCCTTAGGTAGAGTGTTGTGGCATCATAGCTCACAGCAACCTCCAGCTCCTGGGCTCAGGCGATTCTCCTGCCTCCGCCTCCCAAGTAGCTGGGACTACAGGCATCCGCCACAATGCCCGGCTATTTTTTGGTTGCAGCCGTCATTGTTGTTTGGCACATGTAATATTTATCTCCCTTCTTGGCTATCTAAAGCTCCAAGTAGCCAGGGGCTGTGACTCAGTTCAACATTAAATCTTCATTTCCTTCTACTGGTCAGGCACTAACCAACTACATAATCAATACTAGTTAATATTAATGAATGCTGAGATGACTGGAAGGTGCGTCTCTGTATATGGCAGGGAATTTGCTTTTTGATACAAAAACTGCCATTGTCTGATTTTCCACACTTGGATTTAAAAAAAAAAAAAAAAAAAAAAAAACTAAGCTAGGCCTTTCCTTCAAGCTTTTTGGGAAGAGAGGGAATGGCCAGAGTGCTGGAGCGAGGGTCAGCTCCTTACTCAGCTATCAAGGCTGCAGCCTTTCCTCTTAGTAGCAAAGATATGGGTTTCACATTCTCTACAAAATCCTTCAAGAGGAGCAACAAGAGACAGTCCAGTGTTTCATTAAGTGAAACAGTTCGAGTCCAGTCTTGTGCTGAGGGGACACTATTTTGTCATCTAGGGCACCAAACATTTTTCTTCTCTTGGAGAAAACCCCCCTGAAGGCAGCCTACGAAATATCCGCCAACTAACAGCTAAATAAGTGGCAGGAAATTCTTTTATTTTTTTTTTTTTGAGACTGATTTAGACACTTTGTAAGTTAGATAAAGGACAACTGTCACCTAAAAAGTGTATTCTGCCAATATTTCCCTGGACATGACCCCTTTTAGCTGCAGACAAACACAGGAAATACAGCTTGTCACTAAAATAAATAGGGAAAGTTAAGAGTTTTCCAACTCCATGAAACAGAAGTGCTGTTTTTCCCCCATTATCACAACAGTGAAAAGGAAAAAAATTAAATAATACTTTGATTTTGTGTTATCTTCCAAATAGTGATATCGAAAGTTATTGAGTTAATCAACAAGTCATTAAAAGTTTTATTGTGGTTGTAATTAAATTTATTTTAAAAAACCTTTTCTATTTATTGTCAACCCTATATTATTAGTAGAAAACTGTGCCATTATAATCAGAACTCCAAACTATAAGAGAAAAGAAAAACTGTTATTAAGGGATTTGTTAGTTTTTCTTATTATTTATTCTTTAACAAAAAACACAAAACAAAAAAAGAACCAAAAAATTCAGTCCCCCAACAATTCACATACCTTTACTGCATTCCAGGTCTTCAAAACTACAAATCTATAACATGGGATTCTCAGAAGCAGCAGGAGTGCCATTAAATATTATAAGTGCTTATTTGAGGTGCCTTAAATTAAAACAGGAAAGAAATCAATATTTTAGCAAATTTAAATTTACAAATTTGGACCTGATATATCTGTCTTTAGTGGTCTGAGTTAAAGCAATATTGCACCAATTAAGCAAGATAAATAAAGACACCTCAAAAAAGGTGAAATTGTAAGAAAATGTCAATTTAATCATTTACTTTAGCAGGCAAGCAATTTGTAAACATTCAGTAGCGGCAGCATCCAAGTTACAAACAATTTAAAAAGAACCAAGATTAGTGATTATAATTTTTCCTTCCCTTTCCCCCAAAGAAAAAAGAAACAAGATTTGGAAATGAATGACTTAAAACCCTACGAACATGGAACATTCAGTTACGTCTTCTATCAGCCTTCTATGCATCCTCTCTGTTTTATTTTAAAAGATGTATCTACTCCTAAAATGCATCATCTTGCAATAACTTGTACGTGAGCATTTGCAATCTAGGAAGTTGTTCCTGCACATGGCTGTGCACGCATTATCTCAGTTTAAATCCCATTTGCAAAGGGAACATTTATGTCTTGGTTTAATGCTTCTTTGACTTCGAGTGGCAGGGTGTCAAAAAGGTGATCTTCCACAACAAGCCCGCTTTTCTTGAGCATCCGACACTGGCCCAGCTGGGCTGGCAGGCGGTCCAAGCAGTTCCCCTTCAGCTCCAGCTGAGTGAGCTGGGAGAGCTGACCGATCTTCTCTGGGAGGGAGGCGATGCAGTTTTGCCCCAGATTCAAAGTCCTCAACTTGACACATTTAAACAATTGTTTTGGCAGAATGTCCACTTTGTTCCCCGTGATATGCAAATGCTGCAGGTTCTGAAGCAATCCTATTTCTATTGGAATCAGTGAAATGTTGTTGTAGCTGACATCTAAGCATCTGAGTTTCTGTAAACTAAATACTGCCACCGGTAAGGATTCGAGCTTGTTGTTAGAGAAATAAAGTGACTCCAAATTTTTGACGTGGGTAATGGAGGGAGGAATGGTGACAATTTTGTTATGCCATAATTTTAAACAAGTCAGTCGTTTCAAATGCTGGAAACTGATGATTTCCTCAATTGTGCGTATATTATTTGACTTTAAATCGAGTTCCTGTAAATTAGAGAGGCTGAAAATAGCATGTGGAATTCTCTCTAGTTCACAGTTCTGGAGTTCCAGCTCAGCGACATTCATCATTTTCTTAAGGCTGTTCAGTACCAAGAGTTTAGTACCGTCATTATGAATGACTAACTTTGTGAGATGTGGCGCCACATCTGTAATGTTGGAGGGAACTTTGGTCAAATTGCTCTTCACGTGGAGAATCTTAAGGTGCCGTAACTCTCGGAGAGATTCAAGTCCTATCATTTTATTGTTTTCAGAGTTCAAGTTGCCTATCAAGTACAACTCCCGAAGGTTTTTGAGCAAATACACCCAGGCGGGGATTTCAGCCACATCGGTGAACTTCACGTGAAGGCATCTCAAGTGATCGCGAAGAAAGCTGAAAGCAGTCTGTTCAACTTTTGCAGGGCAGTGGCAGAGGTGGAGCTCTTGGAGATTTGTCATTTGAGAAATCTTAGCGGGAATTTTAGCTTCTGGGATCAGTTCAAGCTTCAACACATCCAAGTCTGTGAGGTCGAAGACGGCATCAGGCACTCCCGACAGCATGAACAGATGTAACTCTTGCTTATCCTGGGCATTTCGTGAGACGTGCTGCCTGAGTTTTTCAAATGTCCACTCGTGGTTCAAACTAATTTCCCTAAGTTTGTTTTCACTGACTTCTGATAAGAACACACCAAAACGCTTGGAATACAGCTGGTCATACTGGTCTACCATGTGCAGAAGGAATGCAAAATCGTTTTTGACATCTGGAATGTCGCTGAAACTGCTCTCTTCTCTGACCTTTTCAAAAGAATATTCCTTCAAAGGTATCCTGAATAACCAAAAGAGAGTATAGAGGCAGATAAAGCCATAAACACAAATAATGGATATGTAACTGATGAGAAGCTTTTTCAGCATGTAAGCCATATTGTGGGTACACTCAAACACCTCATAACCAGTCAGATGCTCAACTTTTGGCTTGCAGACGTGCTCGAAGCTGATCGCATTGACAAAGTTCGCAGTGTAGCAGAGAATAAAAATGAACTTGGCTGTTTTGATAACCGTCTGCACCACATAGAGTTTATAGATCAAGTCACTATCTTCCACATGGGCACGGAACTTCCTGACCTTCTCAAACAGGGCTTTGGCCTGTTCTCCATCTTTTTTATCCAGGATGGTCATGCTCGGAACTTCGATCACGGGTTTCTCTGCTGAAAATTTGAAGCCAGTTTTATTGATCATTGGAGTGCTGGCACTAGGGCTGCCTTCGTCACTGCTGGTGGACACATGCTTTGGTAGGGTCTGTGCACCTGTCATCCTCTGCTTGTTCTCCTCTGAGTCTTCACAGGCTGTCTCAGACAGCGCTTTTGTAGTCCAAGGGGATTCAAAGCACTTTCCCAATATTGAAACAAAATGTTCTACTTTTGAGCACGTTTTGGGATATTTGAACCAGAAGTTGCTACTGACCATAAGAATAATAGTGTGTATAAGAGCAAGGTATGGGAAATATTTAGAATACCATGGAAGGGCCAGATGGTAACACATCTGATTAATAAATACATATTGCTGAAAATCCAAGTTTGTCTTCCGGCCTGCTTCATCTTTCTTCTCTTTCTTTGCCTCCTGATTTGGGACTGTGAAATCTGTACGAGGATATGTGGCTCTGAGAGGTATGTCAGGTGTCACAGCAGATGTGCCAAAGGAATTGTCACTCATTGTCCGCCCATCTTGGTCTTGGCTGGTGGCTGCTTCTATCTTGGGGATGTCAGTGGTGACATCGGCATTTCCTGGTGGTGTATGTGCCTTTGAATTTACAGGAGCTGGCAACACTGGCAAGCAGACCACCTGATCTTTGGTAAGTTGCATGGTTCCCGCAAAGATGGCTACCATCAGCATAACAACAGCCAGGTAATCCATAAACACATCCCACCATGGTTTCAGGATTCGGTAAGTTGGCTGAATGTCATTAAGTGATGCAACTTCTGCAAGGGTAAACATTCCTAGAAAACAAGAAAACAAAAGACAGTATTACAGAGATGCAAGTAAACACAGTAAAATAAGAAAAATCCTATGTCTGCTTCAAATTACAGTTTTCTCATCCAGCCTTTTTTATTCAAGTTAATGGTCGTAGGAAATACATGAAAAGGAACAGGTGTGAGAAAACTGGCCATTTGTTTCTAGTAGCTTTTCTTTCCTCAGTGCAAGAGGAGAGGAAAAAAAGTGAGTGAGAATTGTATTCTAGGTAAGAAATAAGGACAGCTTGCTCAAAGTCTATTGGGGGTACTTAACTGGACCTTGAAGGGTGACAGCAGAATGGCCTTTGTTGTGCACTAGACTGATTTAAGGTTAAGACCAAAGTTCTGGGGTACAAGGCTGGGATGACTCCTATTTTGTATAAGCCCAACTGAAGGGTCTGTGTATCCTGTTAAACTCTAGGTAGCCTTCTATTCCAGACTTTGTTCTACAACTTACTAATGGTGTGATTCTCTAAGCCTTGCATTTCCCATCTGTCCTATAGGCATAATGATGGTAAGGCTCTTAGCACATTCTCTGGCTATAAGAATCTGTTGGCTGTTTACGTTTGTATCAGTCACCGTGGTAGAAGTGTCCCATGGGCAACTGAAAATTAAGGGTTTATGACAGAGATGGATGGATGTGGCTATAATATTTATAAATCTGAACACTAAACCTAGATTTGGGTTTTAGTTTTTGTGATAACTGGAAATATTTAAGGCAGCCTTTCTAAGTCTTGGTACTTTATCTGTAGGAACTAATATGATTTATACTCATTCATTTTTTCCAACAGGGTGTCAAAATTGAGAACCAAGCAAATTGATCTACTCTAAAAATGACCATAAAGTAACTTGCTTTAAGAAATTAGACCCTAAATTTGCTTGGTGAGAATTTAAGTTTTCATTAGTATATCCATATATTTAATAGGAGATAAAAGAAGCCAAAAAAGAAAAAGAAAAAGAAAAAGAATTGTAGCAAGTAATTTCTGGGCTGACAGGACACCTGTGGATTGAAGAGCTGTAATACTAAAAAGAGCTATCTTGAAGGCAGATCTTCAGTGACTCCAGCCTTTAGAAATCAAATGTACAATTCTTTTTCTTTTTTTTTCTGAGACAAGAGTCTTACTATGTCACCCTGGGTAGAGTGCTGTGGCCATCACAGCAACCTCCAACTCTTGGGCTTAAGTGATTCTCTTGCCTCAGCCTCCCAAGTAGCAGGGACAACGGGCACCTGCTACAACGCCCAGCTATTTTGTTGTTGTTGCTGTAGTTGTCATTGTTGTTTTAGTTGGCCCGGGCTGGGTTAGGACCCACCAGCCTCGGTGTATGTGGCCAGTGCCCTACTGACAGCTACAGGTGCCACCCACATGTACAATTCTTAAATAAAGATTTATTGGCTTAAAAAAAGATAATTAAGGGTCTAGAGTTTAACAGATATCTTAGTATAAGTACTTGAGATTTATCAATATATGTAGCTAAAACTCGGGCCTTTGATGCAGTGCCAATGGAAAGCATGCGAATTGAGAAGAGAGCCAATGACCTGCTTCTGAAATAATCAGTGATGGTGATGCTAGAGAAGTCAGGGCCAGTAAGACCTTGAACTCTACCAAAGCAGGAGACTCTAAAAGCAATGCAGGGAGCCCTGATACCAGGATACTTGAAAATGTGGTCATCATTTACTACCATTTGGCAACTTTATAGTACTGAAACTAATTTATTCAAATTATAAGGACAATCATTCTGAAAGAACTAAGAGAAACCACAATGACTACAGTGGCAAATAATGGGAATAGGCTCCTATAATCATATGCATGAACCAAATGTTTATCTTTTTGAATTAAACAAAATTACCACATTCTGTTTTCTTGGGAGGCTCTTGGGGTTTCAAAATTCATATATAAAATGACTTATTTATTTAAAAAATTAATAAAAGGCTTGATGCCGGTAGCTCAGTGGTTAGGATACTGGCCATATGCACCAGGGCTGGTGGGTTTGAATCCAGCCGGCCCATTAAACAACAATGACAACTATAACCAAAAAATAGCCGGGCATTGTGGCAGGCACTGGTAGTCCCAGCTACTTGGGAGGCTGAGGCAAGAGAATCGCTTAAGCCCAAGAGTTGGAGGTTGCTGTGAGCTGTGACGGCCACAGCACTCTACTGAAGCTGACATAGTGAGACTTTGTCTCAAATAAATAAATAAATAAATAATAAATAAATAAATAAATAAATAAATAAATAAAATAATAAAAGACAAAAAGGAGGCAAGGCAAGGACCCCAACATTTTGAGAGTACATTTAGTTTTTCAGATAAAGGGTAGAAGATAGATTTTTTTAAATCTATGCATGTAAAAGTTGCCTGAAATACTGTGTTGAGAATTTTGGGCCGACTCTGGCTTCAGTAGAAAACAGTGTTGTGATTGATTACCAGCATTTCTTCTTGGATGACAAAGAGAGAGGTGACATTACAGTCCTTGGATTCTGCGTACACACACGTGTGCTGTCTCACTCTGTTTTAAATTAAGTTTCTCAAAACAAGGAGCGGTTGTTATTTTTTCTGAATCTTCCATATATATGCATTCTTGTATAGAGTAGGTACACAGTATTTCTTAATAAAATACAATAAAATTTTATTCAATTATAAAAGCAATTCCCACATTTGCAGTTAGTTTTTTTTTTTTTTTTTTTGTAGAGACAGAGTCTCACTTTATGGCCCTTTGGTAGAATGCTGTGGCATCACACAGCTCACAGCAACCTCCAGCTCCTGGGCTTAAGCGATTCTCTTGCCTCAGCCTCCTGAGGAGCTGGGACTACAGGCGCCTGCCACAACCCCCGGCTATTTTTTTGTTGCAGTTTGGCGGGGGCTGGGTTTGAACCAGCCACCCTCGGCATATGGGGCCGGCGCCCTACTCACTGAGCCACAGGTGCCACCCCATTTGCAGTTAGTTTTTAAGTGAAATGTCTCTTAAGTAAACAGGTAGACACAAGCCTATTATAAAACTATTAGAAACTATGTGCCCAGACTTCAGGGATTAAGTATGAAATGGCTGGTGTCCAGTCTTTCTAAAAAAATTACCAAAGAAATTAAATATTTGCACTTTAGTAGGGGAAGAGGAAGATAACATCCCCACATGAACCCCTTTTATTCTGAGCTCCTATATCTTGTGTGGGTTTTGGTTTCATGACAGGCTTAAGAATTTAAACAGGAAGAAAGGCTACTGAAATCACTGCACCCCAAACCAAATGAGAAATCGCTCAACCCCAGGTCATCTCTACCTTTCAGTCCCTACCTGGAACCCACAAAACACAGCACTGAGCCACAGGTTACGGAATGACTCTTATTTCACATACAGAGATTGGAGAGTATGCCTCATGTAAGTTTATGTATGGCCAAGGAAATAGGACCACACTCACAGACCATGGTCTTAAAAGGGCTATTCACATGGGTAATAGAAAAAAATAGGTTTTTCTGCACATAACATTTCTTCCTCCCCCCCCCCCCCCTTTTTGAGATAGCGTGTCACTCTGTCACCCTGGGTAGAGTGTCATGGCATCATAGCTTGCAGCAACCTCAAACTCCTGGGCTCCTGTCTTAGCCTCCTGAGTAGCTGGGATTACAGACTCTGCTAGTTTTTTCCCAATTTTTAGTAGAGACTGGGTCTCACTCTTGCTCAGGCTGGTCTCAAACTCCCGAGCTCAAGCAATCCACCCGCCTTCGCCTCCCCGCGTGCTAGAATTATAGGCGAGAGCTACTGTGCCTGGCCATAATATATATTTCGCACAGAATTTTTGTTTACTCTTGAACTATAATCACGCACTGCACAACAACGTTTCTGGTCAACACTGGACTGCACACATGCTGGTGGTACCATGAGATGGTAATGAAGCATATACAGAAATCTGACATACTGCACTAGATATTGGCATTGCAGATTAAGTAGAAGAAATGCCTGATATTCAATAATGGTGCTAGGGCATTTGGTTTTCCATATGAAAAAAATAAAAATAAAAATACATATACCATCTAGGTCTGTGTAAGCATACTCTATGGTGTTCCCCACAATGATGAGATCATCAAATGAGGCATTTCTCTGAAGGCAACCCTGTGGTCAAGCGACACATAATGGTAGTCGCATTTGGCTCCAGAGAAGCCAGAAAGTTTGGGTTGAGGGAATAATGAATTTTGAAAGTCACTATATATTAAGAACATGGGTTACTGGTCCTTTGCACTGTGGTTAACCATGTTCAATCCATCTTCTATTTCTGCCGTTCTTTTGGCTGAAACTCCACTCCTCTCCTCTCCAGACTCCCTGTGCTCTAGGTCCTGACTTTTCCCAGGATCCCTAACAAACCACTCTCTCCCTGTGTCCATCCCTTCCTACACTTTGATTCCTGTGCTTTGAATACTTCCTCCACACCGGCCCTTCACTGGCCTCTCCCAGAAAGCCTCCCCTGGTCCCAGCCTGCCGAGGTGCTTCGCCCGCAGCTCCTCCAGGGCTCTGTCCCTACACCCATGCCAGCCTTCCTCACACTGGGTTCACTTGCTGAATCTCCCACTAGCTTCTAACTCAATGGGGACAGACACCACATCCAGCTTCCATCCCATGCCTGACACACAGTAGGTGCTCAATCAAAAAATTAATCTTTGAGATCTTGATCACCATCTTCAGCATCATAAAAATTTCTTGAGGGCATTTATTAACTGCATATGTCTGGCACTGAGCAGAACAACCTTGTATTAAACTGAACCGCCACCACAAAGCAAACTGGACCTGGGTAAGAATAAAAACTCTAAACCAGATTTCAGCATAAAAATAGTTATAGGACCAAACAGCAGATAAATGGTGGGATCCTTGCAACCGGCCATATTTTGCAGCTGTCAAAAGTTTCAATGGTGGTTTTCAGGCATTTTGTACTTGGGGGAGGCTTTGTTCCCAAGAGAGAGAAAAGGCTGATCATTTTCCCAGTGAAAGAAAAAAAGATAAAAAGTAGTAGCAGAGAGCACAGCAGTGGGGCACTGTGACTTCACACACGGCTGCCGGCTTGGGCCCCACACGCCCTGCAAGCAGAAGAGCAGGCAGCAACTCCAGTCTCACGCGAGCCTCTCCTCCAGGGCACCGTCGACTCCACCACCCTCAAGGGCATTTATTAACTGTGTGTGTACGGCACTGACTCCACCACCCTCAAGGGCATTTATTAACTGTGTGTGTACGGCACTGAGGGTTTGAGGCCCTAGCCCGTTCCTCCAGCCCACTTCCTTTTCATTGCTGTTGAACTCTTCTTTATTCCTTAAGTCCCAATTCAAACACTATCTTTTCCTTCAAATTCCTGTTATATTGTCTAATAACGATGTTTCTAATTCTAGTCTCTTCAACTAGATGTTAAAAAAAAAAAAAAAAAAAAAAAAAAAAAACCGGGTGGCACCTGCAGCTCAAGGAGTAGGGTGCTGGCCCCATATACGGGGGGAGGGGGGGGTGTGTGGATTCAAGCCCGGCCCTGGCCAAAACTACAAAAAAAAAAAAAAAAATTTTTTTTTAAATTTATTTTAGAGACAGAGTCTCACTCTGTCATCCTGGGTAGAGTGCCGTGATGTCAAACTCTTCAGCTCAAGTAATCCTCTGGCCTTGGCCTCCTGAATAACTGGGGCAACAGGTGCCCACCTAGTTTTTCTATTTTTACTTTTTTTTTTTTTTTGAGACAGAGCCTCATGCTATCACTCTGGGTAGAGTGCCGTGGTATTACAGCTCACAGCAACCTCCAGCTCCTGGGCTCAAGCGATTCTCCTGCCTCTGCCTTCCAAGTAGCTGGGACTACAATGCCACAATGCCCAGCTATTTTTGTTGTTGCAGCTGTCTTTGTTGTTTGGCGGGTCCACGCTGGATTTGAACCCGACAGCTCAGGTGTATGTGGCTGGCGCCTTAGCTGCTTGAGCCACAGGTGCCGAGCCAGTTTTTCTATTTTTAATAGAGACAAATCTTGCTCTTGCTCAGGCTGTTCTCAAACTCCTGAGCTCAAGCAATCCACCTGCCTTGGCCTCCCAGAGTGCAAGGATTACAGGTGTGAGCCACCGCACCTGGCCTCTTCAACTAGATCTTGATCTGCTGGTGGGTAGAGGATATGTTTCCTTTTGTATCCACCATCCGCACTCCCACCCTTGAAGAACACAGAAGGCACTTAGTCCTAATTATAACAATGTCACTTGTCATCGTCCATTACACTTGTCCTTGTCAGTATACTGAGCACTGCTCTAGGAGCTTTACATCTGATACAATCCTATTTTTTTTTTTTTTTGTACAGACTATATTCCTAAAAGTTTTTAGTTTCAGATTTGGGGGAACTAAGGGAATGGTTCCATTTCTTTCCTTTCTTTCTTTCTTTCTTTTTTTTTTTGAGACAGAGTCTCACTTTGTCGCCCTGGGTTGAGTGCGATGGCATTGTAGCTCACAGCAACCTCAAACTCTTGGCCTCAAGTGATCCCCTTGCCTCAGCCTCCCAAATAGCTAGGATTACACGGCCTGCCACAATGCCTGGCTATTATTAGAGGCAGGGTCTCACTCTTGCTCAGGCTGGTCTTGAACTCATGAGCTCAAATGATGCACCCGCTTTGGCCTCCTAGAGGGCTAGGATTACAGGCCTGAGTCTCTGCGTCCAGGCAAATGGTTCCATTTCTAACATGCTATATGGTATTATAAAATCCCCCAGAATTCCCAAAATTAAAAAGCAAACAATACTGAGTGCTGTGAGGATGTGGGAACAACTGGACTCTTACACTCTGCTGGCGAGAGTGTGAATTTGTATAATTGTACTGTGAGACTTTTGGTATTATCTCCTAAAACTGAACATACATGAACTCTGTAACACAGCAGTTCTACTCTTAGCGCGTACCGGAGAGAAACATGGGTGTGCATTCATTAAAAGATGTATAAGAATGTTTGTAGCAGCATGATTTGTAATAGCCCTATACTGGAAGCTGTCCAAAATGCTTATCAAGCACAGAATAGAAAAATATAAAACATGATATACTTAAAAAAATGGAATATTACGCAGCAATAAGAACGATCTGCTGTGTGTTCAATTTGTAAAGTGTGGTCCGTACACTGGGGCTATGTGTCTTTTTTGGTATTCATGCTTTCATTTCAATAAAAAGTTTCCCCAAAAGGGGGAGGGGAGTTTAAAAGAAGCTGCAGAAAATATAGCTACCCTGCGAATGTGCTGTGACATCAGTGAGGCTTTGCCTCTGCCCTGCCCCAAGGCACATCTAGGATGGCTGGGTCACAGGACAGCAAAGCCTGTCCCCTTCTCTGGTGGTCTCCCCTCACCGTCCATCTCTCTGGCCCAAGACAAGGAGCCTGCTCTCCCTGGGGTACAAAGGACTGATTCTGTAACAGGACAGAAGGCACGGAGACAGGAGCATGTGATGTTCAAAAGCTCTGGCTGAAAAAGTTGAATGTACACAGATGGAACTCAAGTGGAAACACTGCCTGAATTTCGCTTAACCTTCACGACATTACTCCGAGCTGCCAAAACTGTTATTTACCCTTGGAACATGAGGAAAACAGATTCACAGAAGTTAAACTGTGGAACTTAAATAACCAGGAGATAAATCTAGATTTAAAATTCTATCTAAGGCCAAAACACATATTCTTTCTGATAGATTACACTGCCTCCCTTCTATATTTCTCACACTCACTGTGCTTTACAGTTTGTAAACTACTTTCCTATGCAAGAGCTCCATAGATTTGCACAATACTCAGTGATCCAGACATTGCTATTGCTCAATAATAGAAGGAAACCTGACGCACAAAAAAGATTAAATGTCCTCCCTGAGCTAATTAAGCGAAAGAACTAATAGCACAAGTCATCTCCAAATCTTTTTCTCTACTCCATGTCATCCAGTGGCTGTGTTTTTGGCTAAAGGTTGGCTGTTGAAGGAGACTTCTCACTGTTGTCCTTGGCTTTGAGGAGACAGAGCAATGAAATTATGTAATCGCTACCATCCTTAAGGCAATCTTTTGAGATATTCATGCAGAATTTAAGAAAACCACCAACCCCATGCCAGGTGCTATGGAGGGGAAGGCCGAAAAGGGCTAACCTAGTCCTTGCTCTCAAGGAGCTCCCAGTCTAATGGCAATAAGACTGGCGATAAGAGGTAAGTGTGTAGATAATAATGACAATAAGAGGTAAGTGTGAGTAAACAGCACAGTAAGAAAACCACTCTGACCCAGTTAATACAAAGGATAGGAGATACATGGGACAGAGCACGCGCAGAGCTGCTCTGCATGAGGGAGTTGGGAGGACTCCCAGAGAGGTGGCTTTTAGGCTGAGATGGGAAGGAGGGTGGGGGTGGGGGTGGGGGTGGGGAAAGTGGGAAATGCAATTTTGGCTGGAGAAATAGCAAGTGCAAAGGCACATACATGAGAGAAATGATGTGACGAAAAAACCTACAAGTAATTCTAATGCTATCCCAGTATTAGTCACTCCTGTACAGACACCACAGCTCGTAAGACAATGGATGGAAACCAAAGGACGGTAACTACAGTGGACGTGCCCAGGCCACAGAGCAGGAAACCCACACTCTCCTATCATGTCAGCTGCTGACTAGCTCTTACCTGGAGCATGGGCCTTGAACTAATGTGTCTATTGCTGTCTTTTTACCCACCAAAAATGGGCACAATGACCTGTCCTCTTCCCACTTCCCAGAGGGTGTTTTACCATTAAGTGAATTAAAGGTGCAGCTGTACTTTGAAACACAAGTTGCTTTTCATATGTTGAGTGTTTGCATGGGTGAGTAATGCACATTGTGATCCTCAAGTGACTTCCTAATGTGAAACTGACAAAAGAGGAGGTCTCTATCTGTCTTTCTGAATTTCAGACCTTGAGTTTGATTTCCTTAGTGAGTCAAGGCTCAAAATGGCTATAAGGTTATCAGGCAATTTGTTTTTGTTTTTTAATTTGAGGAAGGTACATTTAGTAAGTATTAATCGCGTTTATTCTTTGGTTTCTCCTTCATAGTTTGTCTCTTGCAAAAAAACTTAATTAGAAGCTATGATGGTTGGATAATTTTGTGAACATACTAAAAGCCTTTTGAATTGTTTATACTTTAAATGGGTGAATCCTATGACACATGAATTTTATCTCAATGAAACTGCTCCAATGAAGAACCTAGGATCTCAGTCTTTTGTCTATAATCATCCTTCAATAGAAGCAGAACAGAGAACAGATATGGTCATAGCCTGCTGTAGATATTCACACCAGACTACATTCTATGTTCAAATATGCTGTGAAATGACTGCTATGTTATCAATATTAGATTGAACTGGTTCTGGAGAAAAATCTTTATCATTTTATTTATCCTCTTTGGGTATCCATGCCTCCTCTTAACGAGAACAACTACGTCTCAGGGTCACGTATTAGAACATCTGGTCTGGCACAAAGCCAGCCTTTGAACATCAAGCCTGTCTTAGCCTCTAACTGAAGATGATTAGACCAATTTCTTGAATTCTGAATTAGATTGTAGCACTATGTACACAGGATAATTGTGAACTAAATAAATGATACAAATTTGTTATTCCATTTCATTCATTCTTTTAGAAACAATTAATTAAAATTACTTATATTAGGAAGTAGCAAATTATACTACAAAGAACACAACTGTGATGTCCAAGAAATTGCATTCAAATTCTGCTCTTTTCTCATGTTTATTGCAAATGTGCGTAACTTAGTGTCTTTTGGAAAGCTTATTTATTTATTTAATTAGCTTATTTGTTTGAGACATAAGTCTCCCTCTGTTAGCTTGGATAGAGTATGGTGGTAACATACTCACAGCAACCTCAAACTCTTGGGCTTGAGCAATTCTCTGGCCTCAGCCTCCCAGGTAGCTGGGACTCAGATACCCACCACAATGCCCAGCTAGTTTTTCAATTTTCAGTAGAGATGGAGTCTTGCTCTTGCCCAGGTTGGTTTCAAACTCCTGAGCTCAAGCAATCCACCTGCCTTGGCCTCCCAGAGTGCTAGGATTACAGGTGTGAGCCAAAATGCCCGGATTGGAAAGAATATTAATGAGATTGTTACTAGCAATACAGAAGAATACAATCACCTAAGTTAAAACTTAAGTTAGGTTCATCTGCACTAGGAAGTCTTCAATAACCCTACTAAAGTAAGGAAGCCAAATGGCTTTGAAATGTTATTTTTAGAAAAGAATTTAGCCATCGAGGTGGCTCATGCTGTAATCCTGCCATTCTCAGAGGCTGAGGCAGGTGGATTGTCTGAGCTCAGGAGTTTGAGACCAGCCTGAGCTAGAGCGAGACCTCACCTCTAAAAAAAAGAGGACTGCTTGAGCCCCCAACTTAGAGGTTGCTGTGAGCTATGATGCCGCGGCATTCTACTGAGGGCAACAAAGTGAGACTCTGCCTCGAAAATAAATAAATAAATAAATAAATAAATAGTTTAATGTATGAAGAAACAAATGCTCTGACCAATCTCCTATTTAATTTTTCACACAGGTATGAATTCCCTATCCAATGAAATACCAGCTTTCATTTTCTTTCTGTAGAAAAGCAACAATTATAGCCTTCTTGGTCAAACTGGGCAAATGCAAGAACAATCAAAAGACCAGTATAGGTCAAATTCTTAAATCCTTCATTGAAATACATCAAAGGAGAACAACTTAAAGTTTATAAAGAGCTGATAAGCTACATCATCACTCACCCAACACTCAATATACATATAGACACAGACGTGTAGGCACATACCGACTCACATACCATACTAGAATCAGGCAGCAAAAAGTTATATGATTAAAGAAAATAACAAATACTTCAGATGCAAAATAGGAAGGAAGGAATGGTTTCATTTTTCCCCACCAGGCCAGTACTACCAGTAAGTGTTACGTAAGTGTTAACAGTTATGGATATTACCATTATGGAATGTGCTCTACAAATACAACATAGTCCACCAGTGTTGCTCCTTCTTAAAAATGACAAGAAATTATACTTCAAAAAATAGCTCTCTTCTACCACCATTTTTTTTTTTTTTGGGGGGGGGAGATAGAGTCATACTATGTTGCCCTCGGTAGAGTGCCATGGCATCACAGCTTATAGCAACCTCAAACTCTTGGGCTTAAGCAATTTCTTGCCTCAGCTTCCCAAGTAGCTGGGACTACACGCGCCTGCCACAATGTGCGGCTATTTTTTTGTTGCAGTTGTCATTGTTTAGCTGGCCTGGGCCAGGTTCAAACCCGCCAGCCTTGGGGTATGAAGCCAGCACCCTAACCACTTAGCTACAGGCACGGAGCCAAAACCACCACTTCTTATACAACTCCCACCATCGCAAGATTTCGCATGAGGTTAAAGATACCCATTTTGCTAACCACCAAATGCTTTTTATAAATCCATTTAACACCTGAAAGAAGAGTACTACAGAAATTCAGAATTAGTGAACTATAATAAGAATTTTACACAAAGTATACTTTAGTATCTCTTTGGGGGTTTCTTCCTAGAGTACTACTATTCACAGAGAAAATGTGCTTCAGAGCTAAGGAACAGAACCCTAAATCCATGTTAAGGCCTAGGGCAAAATATCTTAGAAATTGGGAGCGTCTGTGGCTCAAAGGAGTAAAGCATCGAGCCCATATGCCGGAGGTGGTAGGTTCAAACCCAGCCCTGGCCAAAAAAAAAAAAAAAAAAAGAAAAGAAAAAAAAAATCTTAGAAATTAACACACAAAAAAAGTGTTAAAGTGTTTCTGTGAATTTTCTTGCTTTTTCTTCTAGCTCTCAATTCTAAATGTCAAAGCCCACATTTGAGAGCTTACAAATGAAATCTTATTTATGGAACAATACAAAAAAGGTTCTAAATCAAGGGCCCCCACATTGATTGCAAACTACTCCAGTCTCTTCTGCAAGTTACCACTGGAAGTTTCTTAATCATGAACTCAGGCCAAGAGAATTTCACAAAAACTTTATTACCTATAGGCCCCACTAAGTCTGCTTTCTATTAGAAACTTTAACAAATATTTGCAGAGTGTTTGCAATATGCAGGTTTTGGGGATTAAAAGAAGGAATAATTTTTTTTAAAAATTAGAAGCTGCTCTTACTGAGGAAACAACTTAGAGGAAACATAAAAAAAAGTAGGGGATAATGACAACAGTCTGATCAACAGCCTCTAGGCGTCCAGCAGCTAATGGACATTAAATAAAGGCTCCAGAAAAAGCCCCCCTGTGCTACAAGTGAAGCGTTTGGTTCAACCTCTATGATCTTAACTAACTTCATTCGGTTTATAAAGCAGCCAGTAGGATTTCTAAGAAAAGCTTGGCTGGCAATTTTAAATCCTCTACTACTTTCCATCTGTAAGGTGGACATTAGATAAAAAATTGATAATTTTCCTTTTAAGTTTATGTTAAGTTTCTATATAGTATGCCCGAAATTAGTTTAAAAAAGTGAACCAGAATGGAACTCTTTTGCACCATAAACAGCTTTCCATGGTCTCAGGAAGTTTGCGACATTGTCTTACAGTTGTTTTAGGGACACAAAGCCCCTTTGATCATAAACAAGCCCAGGGATATCTGCTCTGTAGAGAAACTGCCAATCCTTACTCCTGGTTTAGTACAGACCACTGGAAAGCACCTCACTACCTTGTCCTAGGCTTATCTTACTAACCCCCTTAAAGTTAATATGAGAGAAAGAAACTCAGATACTGATACAAATTCCAATCCTTTCATAGGCAGCTTATTTAGTTAAAAAAGCGACTAAAAATGGATATAAAGTCAGATAATAGTTGCTCCAGACACTAGCAGGACTGTCAATTCTGTCTGTCTCTCTCCCTCTGTGGATTTGAATCCCTCCCCCTAAGGAGAGGAGAGTTTTGTTTTGTTTGACAAGAGTCTCAAGTTGTTGCAGGGTAGAGTGCCATGGCGTATTCATGACTCACAGCAACCTCCAGCTCTTGGGCTCAAGCCATTCTCTTGCCTCAGTTTTTTCTATTTTTAGTAGAGACGGGGGTCTCACTCTTGCTCAGGCTAGTCTCGAAGTCGTGAGTTCAAGCAATCTACCCGCTTAGCTTCCCAGAGTGCTAGGATTACAGGCATGAGTCACTGGGCCAGCCTCTAAGGAGAGGAGAGGCTTTTTGTTTGTTTGTTTTATTTGCACTACCCTAGGGTATGGCACAGGGATAGGCACCCGAGAAAGGTTTGTTAACAGAATTAATCACATCAGGGCTGGAGAACCATCTGATTTCAAGATGTTCTTTTTTAAACACCAAAGGAGGCAAGAAAAGTTTAATCTCTCTCCACTGCACCCCTTCTAATAAAACAATATGTTTTGTAAAATTTGGATTCAATCAAAAGGCCAAACTTAAGGACAAGGTAGTTCACAAGTTTCCTTAAGGCCACAGGTTCCCCATCCCTCACTAGGGAGCACTCAGAAGGTGCTGAACCAGAGCCAAATGCTGTCAGTGAGGTCATTATTAATTATGCCAAAGTCAAAACGATCAGCTTTGACAGGCATTCCCCAATGTCCAGACAAACAACATTAGTACAACTCTTTTTAACAAGTTGTTAACTTATTAACATCTTATTCCAATAAGATGATTTTCAAGACCAGTGATTTTCAAGAGCTGTGCTGTAAAAATTTTTAAAGACCATTAATTATTTTCAAAAGACGTTCAAAGCACAGTAAATATATTCTTTATTTCTTATTCTTTTTTTGAACAACATAATTTAAGTGTGCCATGGAAGTTTAACTATAAGTTCAAGTATGCCCGGAGATAAAAAAAAAAAGGTTGAAAAACACTGCAATAGACCATCTGCATGCAGTTCAACTGGTAATTAAGCATTCTATAGGGAAATCAAGGCAAAGGTAATCTTGGGCATATCCTCACTAAGAGGTAAAAACAAGGTCTGATTCCTGAAGGAGGGCAGGTGATAAACCAGTGTGATCTCTGAAGCAGAAGTTAATAAGCACCATCTTGGCATATAACCAGGTGATATGAAAGGTCAGGGAAAAAAAAGTTCCAGTCAGGGAGGCTCCTTGAGAATATGAAGGTTCCAGAGCTTTCTCCAGATCCTGCATGGGTTTTCCTGCCCATCTGCAGGGGCAGTGGAGGTAGAGATTCTGACTGAAGGGAAGTAATCCTTGAGTTAGAGGTGCCTGCCATAGTTGACTCTTAAAGCAGAATTTCAAGTCCCAGTGTTGGGCAAACGCCCAGCACACAGTAAATATTCAGTAAAAGTTAGGTACTGTTATTATACACTGTGCTGAGGAAGGTGTTTTAAATAAAGAATTCTAAAAAAATTCATCTTCGCCACCTGCTACTACGGGAAGTTTTTCTTTCATGAGAACTGTTACAGAGCCATGGAACACAGATGTTCTCCACCTGGCTCTGGCTTTCAAGAAATTTGGCCAAATTTTATACAGACATTATGGACACTAACCCTTAGCCTAGATCTTCACTTAATTATTCATTTATCCCTTCATCCAAGAAATATCTACTGTCCACTCAAGTCCTAACACTATGCAGATTCCTAAAAGAAAACGTGGTGAGCAAATTCAGATGAATTTCCTCACTCATACAGTGCATACTCCAGGGCAGTGGTTCTCAACCTTCCTAATGCCGCGGCCCTTTAATACGGGTCCTGTGGGTCGCCACCCACAGGCTGAGAACCGCTGCTCTAGGGGAAAGAAATACTCATTGGATATTACAGATTAAATTGCCAACTGTCAAGAGCTAAGTGGATTATTATTTAGATTATTTTAGAAAGAAGTTCAAAGCACAGTAAATATATTCTTTATTTCTTATTCTTTTTTTGAACAACATAATTTAAGTGTGCCATGGAAGAGGCAAGTTCACTGTGCAGTGATGGCAACTTCAGTGTCAGGACCCCTCCCTTGCACAAGGCCCTGCACCTTGTTTCTTAATGTTCTTCTTTTTCTTAAAGAGAGCTCCCTAAAGTGCACAAATTTCAGATCTCGGAAAGCCTGGACCTTCTTCTGGTGCTACATGGCATTACGGAAGTAGATAATTGGGGGGTTTTCCTCCAGTTGGCAAGATCAGGGAAGAATTTTCTGAGAAAGTTATGACAGATGTGAGGTGTGAAGAGTGAGTAATAGTGTACGCTGGCCCAGATGTGGAACGGCCCTGTGAAGAGAGACAGCAAAGAAAACCTGAGGAACGGGTAGGAGGTTTCTAATGCAGGCCCTAGAAACTTAGTTGATTTCATCAAACTAAGGGCAGTGATGTGTTTTAGCTGGAGATGAGAGGTGGATGAAAATCTGATTTGTGTCATTTATTCATGTTTACTTATTTATGCAGCTGTGGATTTATCTACTGATTGATCGATCGGTAGACATGGGGTCCTGCCGTGCTACCCAGGCTTGTTCTGAACTCCTGGCATCCAGAAATCCTCTCTCTTCACAATCCCGAAGTGCTGGAATGACAGGCCTATAATTGTGTCTTTTAAAAGATTACTCTGGGCCTAGCATACAGGTTAGTGAGGGAAGATCAGGAAGAAATCTATTACAAGACTCTATGTAGTTAAAACTATGAGACAGAAAAGGGAGTAAAATGGACAGATTTAAGAATTAGGCCATTCTATAAATAACAGAAGGACTTGCACAGCAGAGGTGAGAGAAAAAAAGGTGTCAAGGATGACTCTCACTCAGAGTCCTTAATACTTCTCCATTCCATTGTGTGCTCCTTGTTCTTTTACTCTGATTTACATGATTTTATTGTAATTGAATCTTTTTTTAAAAATTTTTTTATAAAACCTTTCAATCCTTTCGAAAAGCAGGCAGATTTTATATATAAGAAATAAATAGGCTTGGCACCCATAGCATAGTGGTTACAGCACCGGCTACATACACTGAGGGTGGCGGGTTAGAACCTGGCCTGGGGCCAACTGAACAACTAAACAAAAAAACAGCCGGGTATTGTGATGGGCGCCTGTAGCCCCAGCTACTTGGAAGGTGAGGCAAGAGAATCGCTTAAGCCCAAGAGTTTGAGGTTGCTGTGAGCTGTGAACGCCACAGCACTCTATTAAGGGCTGCAAAGTGAGATTCTGTCTTAAAAAAAAAAAAAAGAAAAGAAATAAACTGGCCTGGCGCCTGTAGCTCAGTGAGTAGGGCGTCGGCCACATACGGATAGTCTGGCTAGGATTAAAACCTGGCTCAGGCCTGCTAAACAATCATGACAACTGCAAAAAATAAAAATAAAAATAAAAATAGTCCCAGCCACTTGGGAGGCTGAGGAAAGACAATTGCTTAAGTCTCAAGAGTTTGAGGTTGCTGTGAGCTGTGATGCCACAGCACTCTATTGAGGGTGACATAGTTAAGACTCTGTCTCAAAATAAATAAATAATATAAACGGAAGGCCAAGTGTGGTCGCTCACACCTGTAATCCTAGCACTCTGGGAGGCCAAGGTGGGTGGATTATCTGAGCTCAGGAGTTCAGAACAGCCTGAGCAAGAGCGAGACCCCATCTCTACCAAAAATAGAAAAACTACCTGGGCATTGTAGTGGGTGCCTATAGATCCAACTACTCAGGAGGCTAAGACAAGAGGATCACTTGAATCCTACAGTTTGAGGCTGCTGTGAAATATGAAGCCACAACACTCTGCCTAGGGTGACTGAGTGAGACTTTATCTCACACACACACACACACACACACACACAAAGAAAGAAAGAAAAAAAAAAAAAAAGAAAAAAATATAAGGTCTCCCATGTTTGGGCAAGAAACATGAAATCTCTCAGCTCAGTTGGAAAAATATACTTTAGTGCTATCAATGTACAAGTCATTAATAACATTCTTTTGCAAAACTTCTGGGACAAAGCACAATTTTAAAACTGAGAGCAGTTAATTTTGCCTTCACTTACAGTTAGAGAACTATAATGAATCGCACTGTCCAACACTGCGTGAAGTACCGTCCAGGGAGCCAGCTTACCGCACCTCACGCATCTTACAGGCACAGCCAGTGATTACTCATGCTAATAGTTTGGTTACTGGAATAAAATAGAAACTAATACAAATTTAAAACACACAAAAACTTTCATTATTCCTTTTAGGGCAACAGGGAAAGCCAGTACAGTTTCATTCTCAACTGGGTTTTCTGCAGCTCCATATTAAATTAAGTTCACATTTTAGAAGCAAACAATTGCCAAGCAGTGGGTAAATAGTGAGGTGAGCAAAGACACAGGGTGAGAATACGAGAATATAACCAAATCCTGCACACCTGTATGAAAAACGTCAACAACAGCGTAATCCGCACACAAATAACATTCTATTGGGTCAATTTAAAATCAAGTTGGTAGCATAATGGTTAAAAAAGAATGTGGCTGAAGGAATTAGTGTGTCTGAATTTTCATCCCATCTCTACCTTTTCCCTGTAAAATGGGAACACAAATGTCTTACATCACTAACTGTGTAAACCTGAGCTTGCATTTTCCTTATTAATGAAACGGGAATGAAACACTCCTGTGGCAAGGTGCACATGCCACCTGGTGTGATGCTGAGCACATGGGACACCCACTCACTGAATGCTACCATTCCAATTACTGCCCCAAGTTAGCTCTAGATGTCCAGAAAAGTTTGAGGAGAGTGGGGGTCCCTGAGGATAACCCAGGATTTGGAACACGGTGGTCACAAAGAAGAAAAATAAAGGATCAGGAAGTCTTTCAAGGGGGAAAAAAAATCAATGAAGAAAAGAGAGGAAGCTCGGTTCAGGGGCTCACCCCCGTAATCCCAACACTTTAGGAGGCTCGGGTAGGAGAATTGCTTGAGGCCAGGAACTTGAGATCAGCTAGGACAAATAGTTAAAAAAAAAAAAAAAAAAAAAAAGCCAGGTGTGGTGGTGTGCAGCTGTAGTCCTAGCTACCTAGGAGGTTGAGGCAGGAGGACTGCTGGAGACCAGGAGTTTGAGGCTGCAGCAAGCTGTGACAATGGCACCACACTCTGGCCTAGGGGACAAAGCAAGACTGTGTCTCAACTAAAAAGGAAAAAGAAGAAAAAAAAAAAAAAACAAAAAAAAGAAAAGGAGAGGTGACAAGAAAACCAATAGTTGAGGAGACTTTAAGAGAGTAAAGGTATAAATCAGTCAAATATAGAGATTAAGAATAATCAAGACTCGGGCGGTGCCAGTGGCTCAATGAGTAGGGCACAGGCCCCATATATGGAGGGTGGCGGGTCTGAACCCAGCAACCGGCCAAACAGCATAAAAAAATAACGGGGCATTCTGGCAGGCACCTGTAATCCCAGCTACTTGGGAGACTGAGGCAAGAAAATCGCCTAAGTCCAGGAGTTGGAAGTTGCTGTGAGCTGTGACGCCACAGCACTCTATCGAGGATGACAGAGTGAGACTCTGTCTCTAAAAAAAAATAAAGAATAATCAAGACTTTTAAAAATCCTTAATGATCCTTTACAATATAATCTCTATTATGGTGGAACTCTTTGCTGACTTTAGAAAACATTTTAGAATTAACTAAGAATTCTCCCAATGGGTTAGCCTTTTAAAGTAATACAAAACTTATTCTAGAATCAGTGATGTTATAAATTAGTAAACTTGGCTGAATATTACTTTGTCCAGTTTTGAAGGATTTGTTAAAGCAAAGAAATGTTTTATTCATATTCAATATATTTAGTTCTAAGTATTTAGCATCTACTTGTGTAGCTCTTGTGAAAATTACTCATGATCTTTAGAGAAGCAGATCTGATACAACATTTAACTGGAAACTCTTCTTACTAAGGTGTGCTTAGAATTAATGGTCTCTTCTCTTTCCCCACATTATATGAACTAGAGGAGTTTTAAGAGAGAATCATCATGTTATAATTGATAACATTTCTTCCAGTGTTAAAAGCATGAGTAGAGATGTAAGACTGAATTCCCAGTCAATCCAGTTAATAAAAACTCTGAAACCGTCCTGTGGTGGAAGCATACTTTCTAATGCAGCATGTTGTTACTAAATTTAGATGGGTTGTGATGACTACATGAAGATATCTGACTTTGCAGAATTTTAGACATTTACTTTCCAATAAAGCACTTTATTTAGCTTTGAAAAAATGGCTCAACTTTTTTTTTTTTAGACACAGTCTCACCATGTTGCCCTCTGTAGAGTACCTTAGTGTCACAGCTCACAGCAACCTCAAACTCTTGGGCTTAAACAATTCTCTTGCCTCAGTCTCCCAAGTAGCTGGGACTACAGGTGCCTGCCACAATGCCCGGCTATTTTTTTGTTGTAGTTGTCATTGTTGTTTAACAGGCGGAGGGCAGGTTCGAACCTGTCGGCACCCTAACCACTGAGTTATTGGCACCGAACCCCACGTTAACATTTTATTGTGTTCTATCACCACGTTAACATTAACATTTTTTTTTCCAAGTCAACATTTTTGATAAACTGTTTTGCAAGTGTCAATGTGCCAGTGTATTTACTTAGATGCCTGCTATTTTAACTGTAGAGGTCATTATCAATGTTTTACAACCAATCTCATGTCCTGCCCAAAGAGAAAAGAAAGGATAACATTAATCCATGTCCTGGGGGTGAACATAATCAGACCCAGGGGCTCAGACCCCACCCAAATGAACTGCTACTTCAGCCATCCAGTACCCATTTCTGGCATATCCACCGGGAATTTCAGACTAAAACATGAGATACTGAATGTAAACTAAGGTCTAAATCTTACAAGTGAGAGAGATTATCTATCTGCAATGTAATAATTTTTGGAGTGATTAAATGTTGTTTTCTTTCCTCCCATGAGCATAAAACAGTAAAAATAGATCATTATAAACAAGAAACAAGTTGCTTATTTGTATAATTTTACATATAACACATTAGAACTATAACTAATAACATTTAATGCCTTGCTGCACCAGTATCATTAGACTAGACAGAAGCTGTTGATGTTAAGAAATACATGAGATTGAAGGTGACTATTCACTCATCAATCAGAGTATTCCTACACACTAACTGTGTTAGGGACTGGAAATTTGTAGGTGGTGATAATGTGTCTTGCCCATTATAAACCTGTGTTGTCATAAAGCTATCAATCTCATAAGCACTTATATTTTCAACAAATGTTTGGCTTAGGCAATGTGCTAGGTGCTGGGCATATATCTATAGCACAGCATGACAGACACAGGTCCTTGCCCTGTTAGAGCTTAAAGATTTATTCAGGCTTATTTCAAATATTCTGGGAAAGATGAAACATCAGCCAGGTCGACTGCATCAGGAGTGGGGAGGCTGCAGTGAGCTATGATCAGGCCACTGCACCCCTGCACTCCAGCTTGGTTGGGCAACAAAAACCCTGTCTCTAAAAAAAAAGAAAAAAGATGGAGCATTCATTGTTAACAACATGCCAGGGTGCACTAGCCAGGAAATTGACCCAAATTATGTAACACATTGATAGATTATGCTCATTTATACATTTATAAGATGGCAGGAAATAAGTGATACTTCCTCCACTGAGAAAGAGACTATGTCAATATTATCCTTCAGAAAATGTTGTGAAGTTGGCCATAAAAGGATGGCAAACGTTGTACTGAATGTAAAAATTGGAATGATGAGGCAAAAAGTATAGACAGAAATTCCATGTTACAAGCATTCATCTGTATGTTCATGTATCTTGTGCTACCAATTTTCACTACAAATGCATTAGTTGAGGATAAAAGCTACAAACTAGCTTCCCCCCCCTTTTTTGAGTCTCACTTTGTCACCCTAGGTAGAGTGCTGTAGCATCATAGCTCACAGTAACCTCAGGCTCCTGGGCGCAAGCGACTCTCTTGCCTCAGCCTCCTGAGTAGCTTGGACTATAGGCAACCACCACAACTCCCAGCTTTTTTTTTTTTTTTAGACAGAGTCTCATTCTGAGTAGCTTGGACTATAGGCAACCACCACAACTCCCAGCTTTTTTTTTTTTTTTTAGACAGAGTCTCATTCTGTAGCCCTGGGGAAAGTGCCAGGATATCACAGCTGGCAGGAACCTCAAACTTTTGGTCTCAAGCAACCCTCTGCCCTTAGCCTCCTGAGTTGCTGGGACCACAGGTACCTGCCACAACGCCCAGTGAATTTTTTCTACTTTTAGTAGAGGTAGGGTCTCACTCTTGATCAGGCTGGCCTTGGACTCCTAGGCTCAAGCAATTTACCCACCCCAGCCTCCCAAAGTGCTAGGATTACAGGCATGAGCACTGTGACTGGCTATCTTTTTTAGTTATATACCCTTAACTCTGCATTGCATATTTTTCTGGAAGGGAAAAGAAAACAAAAACCTAAGAGGTATCGAATCTTATTACATATACATGACAACTGCTGAAAGTTTTAAGGATAGGGCTACATAGGCTTAAAACAAAAACAAAAACAAAACCCTGCCCCTAAAACCCAGTAATTTCCTCTTAAGCTGACATTTTAATCAATCAAAATAAGTTCTCAATTTCTGTGATAAAGACCACTAAAGTCTTGCAACTAAGTGTTGCCCAGACACCATTCCTCCTTCCTACTTTTTTGGTAACAGACACCTGTCAGCACTGCTATCTGTGTAGCTGGGTGTACTGATGCCCATCCAGTGTGAATGTTTCCAGCCTCATTTGCAACCAGGTATGGCTACAAGGCAAAGAGGATGTGAGAAGTTGTTCAACTTTCTGGTAACTCTTCTAAAGACAAGGTACCTTGATTTGGCCTTTCTCTACTCTTTTTTCTACTGGCTAGAAATGGGGACAGCAGGCACAACCTTAAAAAGCATGTGTGAAGCTTGGCAGAGCTATCCTGCCAGCCCTGGGCTGTTCACATCTGTACTGTTCTATGAGATAGAAAAAAGTAGCCATCTTGTTTAAGCCATTCTGTTAGGGAGTCTCAGTGGTTTAGCTGATCCCATAATAAAATCTCTGACTAGCAAAAACATGTCTTGAATAAAAGCCTCTCGAAATAGATAAGATTTAGACTAATTTTGTAGTCAATCCTTATTTATAAAGTGAGCATTTTCACAAATACTGAAGGACTTACAGTGGAAGTATAAACATTAAAAACAAATAGTATTTTATATTAACAAATCATTTAAAACAATAATGTATAACAAATACATTACAATTTAGTAACTAAATGTAACACAGAAATTATATTAAAATAATATAAATGTCAGATGACACAATAAGTGTAACAAAGTTAATAAAGTAAGACTTGTGAGAGGCCAAATGCACCAATTAAAGAGATGATTATATTCCGACTGTGGTAATGAAACATTCTCTGAGGAGAGCTACCGCACAGTAGTAAGGGGCCTGGAGTTCTGTAGAGGCCAGTAAATAAGGGAGTCAGGAGGAAGAATGGCGACGGGTCTAATTTCAGAATACTGGAGTGCAAGACAGTCCTTTGCAACTTTTCCAGAAGACAAAAGGGTGACGGCTTTTGGAAAATTGAAGGATGGGGGGATTTTCCAGGGCTAGGGCTCAGGGAAGGTTCCATAATGTCAGATCCAAATTAGAAGGGGGCAATAAGGAACACGTGAAGGGTTTTAACAAGTGGGGCAAGGAGATCAGCATTCCATTTTAGAAAGAATTCTACCTGAGGATAGGAATGGGACTGAGAGAGGAAAGGATGGAGGCAGGGACATGAAAAGAGACAGCCACTCTTGTCAAGATGATTTCCAGGTTGGATGGAGTTCAAACACATTTTTCTCAGTAACATATCGCAAGAATGGAAAAATAAATATCCAGGCGGTGCCTGTGGCTCAAAGGAATAGGGCACTGGCCCCATATCCTGCAGGTGGCAGGTTCAAACCCAGCCCCAGCCAAAAACGGCAAAAAAAAAAAAAAAGGCCAATGTACTCAATACTAATATGAAACCGATATATAAACAATTACATGGTCAGATGAATAATAAAACACAAGAATAATCTAGTGGGTGGGAAGGGGGGGAAGTGGAGTGGGAGGACAATTGGCAGAAGGCGGGAGGGCATGGGGTGGGCTGTCACCTAACTTGCACATTGTGAGGGTGTACAGCATGCCCCCGGGGTGAGGGGCTTCTTTTATCACTGGAACTTTACCCTGAAGTGAGAACAATGTAATCTACAATTTTGTATCCTCATATTAATTTGAAATCAAGAAAAGATGATTTCCAGATAAATTCAGCTTTTCAGTTTGGACTGAAAAGGGTTGGGGTGTAATAAATTTACATAGAGATGACTAGGAGTTGGTTGACTTGAATCATTAAGAGAAGGATCTAAGATGGAATTCCAGACTTACGACTAGCTAGTGTATAGAAGAGATGACCGCCCCAGGGAGCACACACAGACAGGAAAGGGAGAGCAGGCCCAGAGAGGGAGATAGGGAGAGAAGGCTGGCCTGGAAGCCAGAGGGCAAACACTTCAGGAAGAGGCAGGCAGCGTCCTGTTATCACACAGGACCAACACCAGGTTAGGAGGCTGGAGGTTGAGAGAAGACTTCAGAACTCTGGGGGAAGAAGTCTGCCTCACAGCACTCGAGGAACACATGGGAAAGTGAATACATGCTTCTCAAATGTTGGCTGGGGAGAAAAACAAAAGGCTGCTCCAACAGCAAGAAGGGGAGGCGAGTTTGACTGAAGGGTCCTCCTACAGCAAGGAGTAGGGAGGCAGAGGTTGAAAACAGCAGGGTCAAGTACAGAAATGATTTTCATATGGCTACCTGCTGCTCATTTTGTGCATAAAGTCAAACCCTATACTACAATCACATCTCTAATATTAAGGAGTTGTAACTTGGGTATGCGGCCTGCTGCAATGGCTTCATCACAGCATCAAGCCCACAGAACTCAGAACCCTGTTGAAACTCTTATTCACAGTTGGACAGACATTGTTTGGTTTTCCCTCCAGGAAGGGGGTGAACATTAACCTTGTTCACCAACATACTACTTGTCCAGTCTTAAAACTTTAAAGTGTCTTTTTTTGGAAAGCCTAAAAGGAAAACCAAACCAAACCACAAAGGTACCTTGCAAAATAATCCCACAAGCCATATAACTTAAAAAAAAAAGAAAAAAAAGAGAGAAGAAATAACCCTAACCTCTGGAACATATGAGTGAATAGCTTTGCGCATCTTCAAGTTATCCAAACAGTGTCGGGACTTCACTAAGACTCTCTGGGAAGGTTAAGCATTCAAAAAATTCAAGTCAGACACCACTGAAAGGAAAAGAAATATTTATGATTCCTAAGGAGAGTACCAGCTAAAGCAGCATAATTTATGTCTTGTTTCCTTGGCCACAGTATGGAGGGGAAAAGCTGAGGCAAGGCAGGGAGGTGCCCTGTGCTCTGCTGTCTTTACACGGCAATCTTGGGTCGTATCTCACCACTCCACACTGAGGCCACCGCTAATTCTCAGGGGAAGACAAGGAGACAACTGTCCCTCCTGTGTAACGAAGCACTAGCACCCTGGAGCTCATCACACTGGCATACCCACCCAGAGCAGCAGTATTACTCGGGGGAAACTGAGGTTTAGAAAGTTTGAGTAATTTGGCCATGATCATACAGCTAATAAATATAGTTGACCAGGATTCAAACTCAGATCTAACCAACATTACTGAGCCCATACTTGCCCCTTTTCAGCTTGTTTTAAATTAGAGATTAGCTCAAATTAGTTTCCAAAGATTTAAACATCTTTAGAAGATTTAAAAATCTAAAGGTAGAAACCTTGAAAAGTGAAGATGACAAAATGTTAGGGATCAAAGACTGACTCGAGAACGTAAGGAACAAAGTCTAAAACAGGAAACCACAACTCATAACCCAACTGCCACATAATAACATCATCACCTCACCTCCTTATCATCACCTGGGTTTTAAAAACTACTCTGATTATTTATAAACTTCTACGAGATAAAGAAGTAATAGCAACTTCATTTTATAGCTAAGAAACTGTTGCAACAAGATAATTGCAGAAGGGAAGTTAGAATCAGACTTCCATAGTATCACGTGTACTAGAGCTGGTCTCCAATAAGTGTCACAGTCGCAAGTTTTTTACTTTAGAGGAAATAAAGAGGTGAGACCAAATATTTTTCATATAAGTTCTTTAAATTTAGGTGTTGATCATGCCTATAATCCCAGCACTTGGGAGGCTGAGGCAGGTGGATTGCCTGAGCTCACAGGTTCGAGACCAGCCTGAGCCAGAGTGAGACCTCGTCTCTAAAAATAGCTGGGTCTGTAGTCCCAGATACTTGGGAGGCTGAGGCAAGAGAATCACTTAAACCCAGGAGTTTGAAGTTTCTGTGAGCTACGATGCCACGGCACTCTACCGAGGGTGACAAGTGAGACTCTGTCTCAAAAATAAATAAATTTTAGGTGTTGAAGATTTTGTTTTTATTCCAAATTCATTTAATATAAATTTTAATTATCCTTCTTAAAGAATGACTCACTTAGGCTAGCCAGTTTATAAGTGCAAAATATGGACTGATTAATCACAATGAACAAAGTAGTACCTTAGTTATGATTTTAAGAATATTAAAAGAAGGACTAAGAAATTAAATAAGAGCTAAGATTCTTACTCAGCAAGGGGATTTGGTATATTTATTATACCAAAAAAGATGTACCACTAGAGCCCCATACACATTCTTTGTGTCTTTTTTTTCTTTTAGACACAGCCTAAAGCTTTTGCCCTGGGTAGAGTGCCATGGCATCATAGTTCACAGCAACCTCTAACTCCTGGGCTCAAGTGATTCTCCTGCCTCCATCTCCCAAGTAGCTGGGACTACAGGCACCTGCCACAATGCCCGGCTATTTTTCGGTTGCAGCCGTCACTGTTGTTTGGCCAGCCTGGGCTGGATTTGAACCCGCCAGCTCAGGTGTATGTGGCTGGCGCTTTAGCCGCTTGAGCCACAGGTGCCGAGCCTCTTTGTTTCTTAAATTAAGAAAGGTGGAGAAATTAGTATCAAAAGAAATATATTTCTACCTATTACTTTTGGTTATGAAGTCATTCACTGCATAATCAAGCCCACCAAGTTGCATCCCAATCTAAACCTTATGTCTACTTTCCGTAAACAATGATGTAAAGAAGTAGTGTGTCTCTTAAATGACTCAGGTCTTTATTCACTAATGACACAATCACGAGCAGAAGAAAAACCAGACCTGAATTGCACAAGTGTAGCCTGATAGCAAGTGATACTGAGGATATAAATTACAGGCTTCCTGTACCTCAGATACTGTCAGCAATCTCACGGAGCTTCCTGTGCAGTAAAATCTACCTTAACTGGTTTTCATTCTGTTGTTGAAAAACAGAGAGAGAGAGAGAGAGAGAGAGAGAGAGAGAGAGAGAGAGAGAGCGAGAGAGAGAGAGAGAGAGAGAGAAGGGCGGGAAGCCCATTCCAGGCAGTGTCAGGGGAATTTCAGAACCCCACCCCCAGCCCACCCATCCCCTTTAAACCTCATGTGACTACATCTAGTTTTCAAGGAAATACTAACAAGGAACAGGTTGAGGGTATTTTCCACTGGTTTAAAAATAAAGCCTTTAAGAAAAAATAAATCTCGGTATTATAGAAACAGGAAGCAGCAGCTGGATTTATCGTCCTTCATTTCCTCTGCGAGTCACAGTAAGAACTCCCCATTGAGAGGAAAGTGAAGAGGAGACGAGCCCCCTCCTGCCTGGACCCCCACAATCCCCCTGCTGCGGAGGGCTGCAATAGCGGACAATGGTTGGCCTCTTCAAAAGCAAATGGCTCACTTAATATTAGAAAACTTTCCGCGCCCAAGCCCAGCATTTTGATAAAACGAAATATCTGACTAGCCTCTAAACACATACTAATCGGTCCTAGAAGAGCTTTGCTCTCATCTCTCAGGGGAGTATCTCTGTCATGGGCTCCGTCCAGAGGCCTCAGGACCCAAGAGAAAATGATAAGGACACACTATCTGGAAGACTCTGAAAGCTTAATGAGGTGGCTGTGCTGGAAAACAGCGAGAGAGCTGGGGGCGGTTCAGTCTTCTTTCAGCCTCTTGTGGTGGTAGCTCAGCCCATGTCATCTGTGAAACAGCACAAGGAGACCCCCATCACAGAGGTGTAATGAAAAGTAAATGAGATGGTGAACGTGAAATAGTCTGTAAATTGCACATAAATAATTGCTAGAGTCATAGCAATCTACACACTTTATGTAAAAGACTTTACCAACTCCAAATATTTTACAAATACCACAGAAACTCTGTTAAGTTGACCCCCCAAGGGACTAGTCAACACCTGGAGGTGGTCAACAGAAGGAGCGAGGCCTTAGTACGAGTGGTGCCTGGTCGGTCAACTTAAGGAGGTGGTCAGTGTAGAGAGGTGGTCAACTATGGAGATTTTACTGTATTATTTCACTCCATACTCCAAATGACACAGTAGGATGGGAGCAATGACATCACCATCACTATCATCATGGTCGTCATTTTAGAATTATTGTTTTATTAGAGCCAGCCTAGAAGAACATAAGGAAAATAGGGTTCTGACTCCGTAGCAAGATTTCAAATCATTTGAAAATATTTCTGGCAACATGTGAATGGGAAGTTATGAAAGCCACTCACATCTCACATCTGCTGCTTTAGGCAATGTCCCTTAACCTTTCTGGGCGATATGATTCATCCATTTGTCACCAGGCTGGTGGGAGACAAAAATAAATCAGACCTGGTTCCATCTCTTGAAGAACCCACTTGGGAGCCAAGGGTGGTGGGTTGGTGGAAAGATGTAATATATAAACACATTAACTACAAAACAGTATTTACTTAAAATACAACATAGGAACAAAATGCTGTGGGATAACAAAGCAGGAAATGACTAACTTTGTCTAGGGGACTCATGGAAGAATTCCTCTAATTTGCAAACAGGGGAAAGAAGGAAATCTGGCTATAAATTCATCAACGTCCCTGCTGAGGTCGAAACTCTTGAGAAAACCAGGCTTAGAAAGATTATCAGCAATCTCAAGACAAGCACAATTCCTCTTACTCATTGCTCACAGATAATACATTATTTAAAATTACTTAGGTATCTTAAGTACTAGAAAACTATGAAACATGACTTTTTTTTTGTCACCTTGGTAGAGTGCTGTGGCATCACAGCTCACAGCACACTCAAACTCTTGGGGCTCAAGAGATTCTCTTGCCTCAGCCTCCCAAGTAGGTGGGACCACAGGCGCCCACCACAACGCCCGCCTATTTTTAGAGACAGGGTCTCACTTTGGCTCAGGCTGGTCTTGAACCTGTGGGCTCAGGGCAATCCACCCAACTCAGCCTCCCAGAGTGCTCGGTTTACAGGCATGAGCCACGGTGCCCGGCCTTTGAGTTCAACTTTTTACCAGCTGTGTGAACTTGGGCAATATATTTGATGTCCCTGCACTTCTGTTTCCTCACTTATGAAATGATGAGGTGGTGATGGCAGAAGTAGTAATAATGATGGCCACCTACTTCACAGGGTTGTTAAAATATATAAGCACTTAGACCATTCCTTGCACAAAATAAAGGTTACCTGAGTTAGCTTAGCTGCTTTTGTTATTTATAGAAGAATGATGATGGCCCTTTTTGGTTTGCTATTCTAACAGTATTCTCTTAAAGTTGAAAGTTTCAGATTTGGTCTTCACCCATAATTTTCATTTTTTAGAATTTCATAGGAAGTTCAATTATTCAATGATGAAATGGGAGTTGTTTGCTTTAAAAATACACGTAAGCAGAATTTTAAGAACTATAACATACTAAGTATAATTTTAAAGATTTCTAATGGCAGATATAATACACCAATACAGGCTTAAAGTGACAGAATCAGACATGTTTGTATTTTAGAAAAGGATATTCCCTTAAAGTAATTACATCAAAGTTCTGAATGATACTTTGAAAATTATAGAAAAGCGAAAATGAAGAGGGAGGGATGCCTGTGTTATCATGAAATTTCCTTTTTTTCTATTGTTTTGTTTTTATCTTAAAAAAAAAGTTTATATTACTTTGAGAATTCAATGTAACATTAAAAATGGAAATTTGGCCACCCACCAAAAAAATATAAGCATTTAAACGGCAAAATTATTTTTCTTTTTTTTTCATATTCATATAGAATTTTAGGGAATTATTTGGACATTTACAGTATTTCATCATTATTATATAGTAACTATCAGGTAAAATGGAATGTATCCAGATAAAATTAAACTTGTGTAACTCAAACTGGATGTTTTAACTGGCAACATCAGCAGCACTCATCAAACCAAAAGATCCTGCATTTAATATTTAATATATCAAATACGATTCATCCATTGGCTTTTTTTTTTTTTTTTTTTTGAGACAGAGTCTCACTATGTTGCCCTTGGGAGAATGCCATGGTGTCACAGCTCACAGCAACCTAAAACTCTTGGGCTTAAGTGATTCTCTTGCCTCAGCCTCCCAAGTAGCTGGGACTACAGGCGCCCGCCACAACACCTGGCTATTTTTTGGCTGTATTGCCACTGTTGTTTGGCAGGCTCGGGCTGGATTCGAACCCTCCAGCTCTGGTGTACGTGGCTGGTAGCTGATACAGGCACTGAGCCCATCCATTGGTTCTTGGCCAGTATCAATACTTACTCTTGGGACCTATGGTTTTTATCTTAGTCAATAATGCTTAGGTTCAGGCCTCAAAATCAATTACTAAAACCTGCTGCTGCAAAAATGTTTACCACAAAAGAATAAAAAGAAAGAGAAGCAGGGAGGGAGAAGGATATTTATTTATCGGGTCCTTATTGTGTTCTGGAAAGAATGGGTTACTTTTTTGATAAAACAAGTTTGCTTTGTGACTGTTCTTAATGCTTTTTAACATATCCATAGAAAACGAAGCAAAATAATTTGAGCTGTAATTTACTGACATTCAAATACGTCTGGGCTGATGATGCAAACACTAATTGGGGGCTGTTATTTCTAAGGGCTCTAGAATAAAATACAAGTTATTCACACCAGCGTCATCTGTTACTAATAGTCTGAAGAATTAGTGCAGCTTTTCACTGTGTTGTGGCTGGTCTCATAATTAGATTGAGTTCTGCTCTTCTGCTAAGAAGAGATGATTCCTAAGTTCTTTTCCTTGTGGAGTGTGTATTTTCACCCTTCGGGTAAACTTGCTGTGGGGGAAGAGCACACCTCCAGCTCACTGAACCTCTCCTGGTTAAGATGGTTACATCCTGGGAGACTTTACCTCTTTCATGTTTACATGGATGGAGCTGGAACATATTCTTCTTAGTAAAGTATCTCAAGAATGGAAGAAAAAGTATCCAATGTACTCAGCCCTACTATGAAACTAATTGAAGGCTTTCACATGAAAGCTATAACCCAGTTACAACCTAAGAAAAGAGGGAAGGGGGAAAGGGAGGGGAGGGAGGAGGGAGGTGGGCATAGGGAGGGTGATTGGTGGGATTACACCTGTGGTGCTTCTTACAAGGGTATGTGAAACTTAGTAAATGTGGAATGTAAATGTCTTAGCACAATAACTAAGAAAATGCCAGGAAGGCTATGTTAACCAGTGTGATGAAAATGCATCAAATGGTCTATGAAACTAGTGTATGGTGCCCCATGATCACATTAATGTACACAGCTATGATTTAATAAAAAATAAAAAATAAAAAAATAAAGATAAAAAAAAAAAAAAAGGCGAGAGAAGCACCTATATGGAAAAGCCTACATGGGAGATGCACACAGACTCAGGAGTTTCTGATGTGCCACTAAGAAATGATAGGTGGATGTCGGGCCCTAATCTTTCCTACCCTGAGAAGCAGATAGAGCTTAAACTCAACTTCATTAAGTCTTGAAGGAAATAAGCTAGGATGTGGCTAAATTCTGTCACATACAGAATTTTGCTTATACCTTCAAAAATCCTCCCATTTAATAGCTCACATTATAATGCAGCCACTAAATGGATTATTTTATTTAAACCTCACAAGAAACATTATGAAGTAGGCATCCTTTTGATCATTCCCATTTATCAGAAGAGGAAACCAAAGAAAGGTTGAATAATTAACCAAAACCACACAGCTAGTAATTGCCTATCTAAGATTGAAACACAAGGCAATTTGATTCCAGAGTCACCCTCTTAACCCTTTTGAGAGTGACACAGATGCATAGTTATTCCTTAATTCCTGCTTTGGACCTTATTACACACACACAAAAAAAATAGTCTGTGGCTCAAACAATTTTAATATGATGGACTTACCAAGAATTCCCTTAGGCAGATCTCATTTCAGGGAAATTGAATAGTTTTCCAAATCATTAAAAGATGACCATAAAAATAATTTTGAAAAAATTAACCATATTATACAAGGAAACCATGTGTTTAGCAGAGAGCAAGTTAGGCCTGATGAGATGTGGTAGAACCCAAGTTGCCTTCAGGGAATGGCAATGCCCTGCAGTGGCCATTGACCTTGGCCTCAGTATCCTCCTATATTGGTTTTTCAGTTTATTGGGATTTATTCCCAAAATTCTATTTGTAGACCATTTGTTGCAAAATTAGAATACACGCATACTTTTTCATAGAAATGATATAACACATGTTAACCTACCTGTATGCATGAAACTATTTAAGGCATTGCAGATTTAAAAGAAATGTATTTTTACAGGTTTCATGTTTTAGGAAACACTACTATAAGAGATAATTGAAATAATACATTTTGAGGGGTGTGGAGACAAGATGGCTGACTGAAGCCAGCTTTCCACAGAGGCTCCCGTCTAGAAGGAGAGTTAAAGGACAGAAATTTAGCAAGTAACCTGGTGGATTAGAGCTGCACCAAGACAGAAGGTTGAAGAATGCACATCAACCCCACTGAGGCAAGCTGCAACCCCAAGGATAAAAACAAAAGCTAAAAAATCCACCACCAAGAGGACAGGAGTCCCCTCCCCAATGAGAACGTCTCGATTGCCCCACGAACAAATGAGCAGAGTTCAAAGGTCCTCCCACTCCACTCCATGGGAGAGACCCTCTAAAAACTGAACCTACCTCTCCTACTAGGGTGCCATAGCATTCTCCTGCCAGGAATAAAACTGTATAAAACTGTATATATTCTCTACCTGCAAATCTGAGCTCCCTGCACTCCCCTCCACTCTCACTCTGAGGTCTGGAGGCCTGTCCCCCAGGAGTCCAGATTCTTGGGTGATTTCTTGAAGGGTGTGGACAGGGCCTAAACTACAGCTGGTCAGTGCTGACTCTGGGGCATGGGAGAGAGGACAGGATGGTCAGCTGAGAGGGAACCAGGGCAGCAGTGCCCTGAGGCGCAGAGCAGCAGCCGTCTTTTAGCAACAATACAGCTCACTCCTGGATATTCTGAAGCCACACCCCCTGTCTCCCTGGGCAACCAGAGGAGGCCAGGTATCTTCTCAGGTGGCAACCACCACGGAACAGATCTGGGATGGAAATGCAGGCCCCATGAGTAAAGGGTTTGCCTGAGGCAGTACTGGCTTAGGTGGAGCACGGAGACTAGAAATGCACACACAGAGCTGGGAAGTTCCCAGGGCAGGGCTGACCCAGAGGACTGCTTTACTGAACCTAAGACACACCTGACCCTCAGGGGATTGTCAGCCTATAAACAATGGAAGACAGGATGCTAGAACTGACAGCTAATGGAATACAAACCTGCAGGAGCAAAGACAGGGCCTGAGGCACAAACTCTGGGAACTCAAAACAACTTCTCTTCTGCAAAGGAATTTAGCAGGGACAGAAACAAATTCCCGCAAAGTTGTTCTGTTCTGTTCTGTCAGTAGCATCAATCAGGGATGGGGCTGGAACTGAGTGAACACCCCAGCCTCCATCAAGTACCTGAGGCTGTCAGGCCTCACCTCCCCCTGCTGGATAGAAGCAGAGTGCAGCAGCCTGGCTGAGCAGAAATAGATTTCCTTGTAATTCAGGCAGGTGCAACCCCCTGGAGTAACTGTTCAGTACAGGCAACTGGGTCGAAGTCCTGCAGGACTATCAGTGACAGGATATGACAGAGGTGCAAGGTGGGGAAAGAGGCATCAACCTTCCCAGACTGATCTATTTGCTGGGTGGGTACTCCTGACTCCACGGAGCACTGGAGCAAGGCATATTGGAGTAGTCACCAGACCCCTGCGATCCACTTGCCAGAGACCTTTTAAACTCTCCCACCCGAGACAGGTGCTGACTGAGACAACTGATTTGGACCTTTTGAACTGAGCCAATCGCCCGAGGACTATTCAGGTGGTGCCCTGAGTGTGAGGTTGTAGGAAGGTTTAATTTTCCTTTTTCAATTGTTGCCTGTGGGGGGGAGGGGTGACTTAATTGCTGGTATTTCTTCATAGCTGAGACTTCAACCCAGAGTAACTGTTTCACTAGGGTCGAACAGAGACCAGCTGAAAACAAGACAGAACCACTTACCCCCACCACACCAAACAGGTCCCCAGTTTCTCAGGCCATATCACTGTACAGGTCCTGGATAAAGCTCCAGGGGAAAAATCAAATGGTGTAAAACAATCACGGAGAAGAATCAGCAGAAAAACTCTGGTAACATGAATAACCAGAATAGATTAACCCCCCCAAGGAAAGATATGACAGATGTAACTGAAGATCCCATTCATAAAAAGCTGGCCAAGATGTCAGAAATCGAATTTAGAATTTGGATTGCAAACAAGATTAATAGAATGGCGGAAAAATTGGAATTAGAAATTCGAGCAGCAATTCAAACGTTAGGATGAATAATTCGAGGAGAAATTCAAAAGTTGTCTCAAGAATTTAACAAATTTAAAGACAAAACCACCAAAGATTTTGACGCACTGAAGCAAGAATTTGCAGCCCTCAAAGATCCGAAAAATACAGTAGAATCCCTCAGTAACAGAGTGAAGCAAGCAGAAGAAAGCAATTCTGACATTGAAGACAAAGCCTTTGAATGCTCCCAAACTCTCAAAGAGGAAGAGAAATGGAGAACAAAAATGAATCATTCTCTCAGAGAGCTCTGGAATAATTCGAAGAAGGCTAATATCCACCTCATTGGAATCCCTGAAAGTGATGAAGTGGCCTTGCAAGGCACAGAGGCCCTTTTCCATGAAATTATGAAAGAGAATTTTCCAGACATGTCAAGAGATTCTGAAATTTAGATAGCAACAGTTTCAGAACCCTAACACAAGTCAATCACAATAAGACATCCCCCAGGCCTATCATAATTAACTTCACTAAAGTTAATATGAAGGAGAAAATTCTGAAAGCAGCCACACGTAAGAAATCCATTACCTACAAAGGGAAGAATATTAGAATGACTGCACATATCTCTGTTGAAACTTTTCAAGCCAGAAGAGGGTGGTCATTGACTTTTAATCTCCTAAAGCAAAATAACTTTCAACCCTGGATCCTGAATCCAGCTAAACTGAGTTTCATTTATGATGGAGAATTTAAATACTTTAAATTTCTTCATATGTTGAAGAAATTTGCCATAACCAAACCAGCTCTCAGGATATTCTCAGACCTATCCTCCATAACAACCAGCCCAACTTTGGAAAACTGAGTAATTTATGGCATTGAAAAAAATAAACATTGAATATTTCATCGAAGTCGTGTTACCTACTTGCCAACAAGACAAAATTACCTACAAATAAGTACCTCTTAACCAAGCATTAGTTTTTCTTTAAAATAAGTTGAAAGACATTAATATTCCAATATTAAAGGGAAAACTCAATATTCCTTAAATACTAACATCTCAGGTAAGCTTCTGTTGGTTTTCTTTTTCTTCTAAGACATACACCTGTGTTTAGTGGCTGTGTTTTCCAAGGCTTTTATTAGTAAGGCAAAGACGATTTTATTTGGCTTTTGTTCTTTGAGGGGAAAAAGAGAGTTCATTTCTGGTATCTGGAGAATTTCAAATCTCATTCTTTTATTTTTTTTCTTTGCTATAAAACATCAGTCTATCCTCTTGTACCTTCTTAACCCCTTCTCTGTAGAACCCTTGTGTGATCACACAAGTGTTAGAACTTGTGTGGCTGCCTCTGCTTCAGATTATTCAGTGCACATTGCAGAACCAACTTGTGTATTTTTCTTGCCCATGGGTCATTTCATTGCCACATACCTAAACAGCTCGAAAGCACTGACACTGCGTGTTGGTAATTCAGCCTATATGATGTTTGCATTCGTGTCATTTCAGTAATTTAAAGGCTAATTTGGGGTTCAATGTCAATTTTATAAACTTCTTTTCAGCCAAATTTAATGTGATTTATCTGTTGCTTAATATACTTAGCTTATCTTTACTTGTCATTTACTCAGTCCAAAGAAATACTCTTCATTAAAAATGTAGATTACTATGCATATTTTAGCTGAGAAATTCTAAGAAATGTGTAGCACAGAGACAGATCAGAGAACAAAGCTACAAATAAGAAAACTAAGTCAATATCAGATCAATACAATTTTTCTTTGTTATTGTGTTTTAATCTCTATTGACAGTTACAGGTAGACCAGGAAAACTCTTTAGCAAATTTAGAAACAAAAATTAAAGTATGTAGAATTCAATTTTGAGGCAGATTTTAGAGGAAGTTTTCTTATAAAAAGCAAAATAAAGCAGAAAATAATTTTCAGTTTTCCAAGGGATGAAATCTTTCTTAAAATTTAATCACCATCAATTTTCTTTTCTGCACATATATATGATATATGCATATACATAATATATATAATGTATATATATTCCTCTGATTTTACTTCTGTTGTAAATCACTCTAGGCAACATTTATAAGAATGATCACCAATGAGCATTAAGGAAACTGTACATGGAATTGCCCCAGTTGTTCCTGGGCTTTCTCTCTGTCTCCAGCCAAAAATTTGGGTCCTCTTTGACTGAGTACAGGTCAATTCAATACAATCATTTGACTTATTTTTTTCACTAAATTGACCAGCTTATGTTCCTTTCTTTTATTGAAAAATGTAATTGCTTTATTCAATTAAACAAAATAGATTACACAATCTACACTGCAACCTATACAATTTGAGCATTTTTGGAGGGAACTGGTTGCCAAGGTTAGGGACGAGTGAGATATTTCCTGAAAGAAGAACTCTGAGCTCTGTCTCTCCCTGTCTCTGTTCTTATAGCAGTTCCAGTTTCTGGGAGACAGTGATTCTGGAGGACCTTCCAGAATCCAGGCTAATATAACCCTATTATTAGTTGGGGCAGGCATGATTTCACTTGTACATATATCTCATTCTCTAACTTTATTCTCATTTCAAGTATCTCCTGTGCAAAGTTTCAGACAAACCCATAGAGCCTTGCTGACTTATTCATCAACCCAACACAAATCTTCAGCAACTTGTCTTTGATTCTTTGGCTTGTGACATTTTTCTTTGCCAAGTCTGAAAAGCATTCTGGAAAGTTTATTCATAAGCCAAGTAATCAAAACTGTGCCTTTTTAGCTTTGAGTGGCTTTTGTTTTCATGGGGCAGAACTGCCATAAAAAAAAAAAAAAAAAATTTAGTTTCAAACAGTTTTCTTCTGTAGTAAAATATCTGTTTGCCCACATGCATGTACAGGTAATTACCAGGGTTAACCGGTAATGTTACTTAAGTAATCATTTTTTATTGCATAATTATGTAATTGTGATTTTATATGGATTATTATAGAGATTTCCAAAAGCACATAGCTTTTTAGTATAGAAAGATAAATCCTAGCATGACAAGGTAATTGGAATCATCCGACTTCATGTGAAATTGACTCTCAGAGAACTTCTTTTTCCTCTCTTTTATTCACTTTTTAATGTTTCTATGACCCAGAATATCTGGAAAATGTACCCTTCACTCAAAAAAGAGAAGGGAGATTCTGAATCCTTGCATGTTTCCATTGATACAAACATGCAAATTAGCAGAAATAGATAAAATTTGACAAATGTTTCTAGACATTTATTTTCTACTCTATAAAACTTAATCAAAACTTTAGACAAAATCAGTAACATCAGAATAGACAAATGATAGACCTGAGAAATAACTGTAGATTCTTAAACTAGAAAGCTCTTTTTCTATATTTTAACTTCCCATATCTTTAGCCAAGAAGGTGGGTATCAGCCTCATGCTTAAAGATTTCCCACCCTAACAATACTTCCTATCATCACAGGTGTTTCTCTACTAAATGGGTGTTTCTTCTACTCTAAGAGTCAGCTCCTCTACCCATCCCTCCGCCAAAGCCCTTTAGGAAAATAAAAATTTTACTAAGAGCATACAACACCTTAAAACATAGTTGTGAAGCATTTGGAAAAAGTGATTAGAAAAATGATTGGTATCTATTCTTTAGTTATTTTTTTCCTACACAATAGAAGTATTTAATCATGTATTTTCCTATAAAACATAGTCTCTGAAAGTTTTTTAGGAATGTGCTTAAAACAGCACCTTGTGCCAGAGTTTTAGTGAACTTATCAACTTAAAGTATAAATTTATAACTAAACAGCACACATTTCCAGTTTTAAAATGTTTTATAAAACACACATTTCTAATCATTGCAACACCTCAAATTCTTTAAATTCCTATAGTGTGGTTTTCATAACCTTTAGGCTTTTTTCCAAATTTCTGTTCTAGCAGAGTTTTATTATATCAACTTTAAGGAGGAAAAAATTAACTCTCACAAAACAGAAATTTCAGGATCTGAGAACTGGATTAATGAGGACACTGATTTCACTTTCTCTTTCACGTCTATCTGATTATTCAAAAATATTTATAACACTCCCAGTATAGCCTAGAGATTAAGGTCTGTGTTTAAGTCCAAGTCTTAACACTTACCAAGCCTGGGCAAAATATATAAGGTTGCTGAGCTTCTGTTTCTCCCACTGTGTATTAGGGCACGAGTGAGTTTATCTTGCTTCATGGGTGTGCTGGAAGGAAAAAAATGAGTCAAAGGATGGAAAGTACTAAGTAATGTGTCTTAAACATAGTTTTAGATCCATTTTAACTTTAAAATGATGGCATTTTAAGATGGTAATATTTTTTCCAATTAACTCTTGAACTGTATTTAAAATCTGAGTCATGGGTTTTGTGGCAGCGCGCCTACTAATGAATGCTTCCTGCCTCAGCTGCTCTTTTCTCTATTCTTCCCTCAGTCAAGCAAAGCACCTCCTGCTTATTTGCACGTGCACTGGTTACCCCAAGTCAGCGCCCCTCCCTGGCATTCAGTTTCCTATCTTGCACCAAACCTGTCTTACCCTTTTTTGAGGATGCAAAGTATTTCATACCTGTTCCATAAAGTTTCTCCAACAGGTAAGAAACTAAATCTTACCTACTTATTGTTCTATTCAGTCGGACCATTGCAATTCAGTTATGTTCGCATTTGTTTGATTATGTGTGTGTGCATATAAGATATGTATTTGTATAGGATTATGTGTCTTGTTTCTTTATTAATCTAGCAGGGCAATGTTTCTACAGACCATGTGCAGAATTGACATTCTGGATGTCAAATTAGATCTCTTGTGTGGTCTGTGGATCGATCTCTAGAGTAGCCTTAGAAATTAAAGGAGTACCCAGATACCATTTTTAATATTTTTTCTATTTATTTATTGTTAAGACATAGTCTCATTTCTTCACCCTGCGTAAGGTGCTGTAGCCTCATAGCCCACAGCAACCTCAAACTCTTGGGCTTGAGCAATCCTCTTGCCTCAGCCTCTCAAGTAACTGGGACTATAGGTGCCTGCCAACTCCCAGCTAGTTTTTCTATTTTTAGTAGAGATGGGGTCTTGCTCTCACTCAGGCTGGTCTTGAACTCCTGAGCTCAAGCAAGTCACCTGCTTTGGCCTCCCAGAGAGCTAGGATGATAGGTTTGAGCCACAACATTTGTGGCCTTCTAGTTCCTTAAGGGTGGCCTTTTGACTGAATCCACATTTCACAGAACAAATTCCTTTCTTAAAAGGGGTGCAGTGGTGAAAGATGAAACTTCTTGCCTCCTTTGGTGCTTAAAAAAAGAACAATCCTGAAATCAGAAGGCCCCAGGATCCCTACCCATAAATGCCTGGAATCCACTGCCAGGGATGAACCCTTTTGTGGGGAGGCTTGGGCATCAGCATTTTCAAAACCAGCCCTGGCTATTCCAACCTGCACCAAAGCTGAGAACCTGAGTGCTTCCTCCTCTTTACCTCAACTTTGAATGACCTTCAAAGATGAGTCAAGGCTGTCGACCATAAATAAAAGCTAGGCAGTCTGGACGTGCACTGCTGTGGGGTTTCCCACCAAAGTCATCTGCTCTGATTTCAAATGGTGCATACACTGCAATTTCAGAAACGCTGGCCTGGCTGCTTCTCTCCGTGTGCTCTGTTCTGCCCGTGGCCTGTTTCTTCACACCACCTGCCTCATCTTCAGAGACCATCATGATTTCAACTCGTCTCATGAATTTCTCCTGTGAATTATCTTCAGCGTCAAGTCTCTTAGCTCAAGGTCCCCATTATCTTTTTATTTTCTAGTATGAAGTGCCGAGAGGAGCTGATTGGTGTTGCTAGTTGTCTCTGCGGTTGTTCCATGCTGCTGCGGCGTCAGCATTGGCAGCATGTGGATACCAGCTTCTCCCACACTGCCGGGTGGGCAGGAGGTGAAGCCTGGCTCTCCAGCAGGGCTGCCTCCATGCTCAGGCCTAGAGACTCTCTAAAAGGCCTTTGCCTCCACTTGGCCTGGATTGGCTCGGCCTACACAGTGTCTCCCACACCCAGCTGATCATCAAAGTCCACACAGGACCTTGAGAGTTTTAGTTCTATCCACCCCAATTCTTTTAGTCTGGAGGATGGCCTGACTTGGAGAATTTGTATTTTTTAATGGCTGCCAAGAAAAATCTAACGATCACTTTGGCTTGAGGACCACTGGGTTAAGTGATCTCTACGATTTTTTATTCTTCAATTTTATGGTTCTATAACAACCTCTACAATCATTATCCTTCCTTTCTGAAAACACAGACCAGATCATTGAGATTTATGGAACGCTATTTCCTGGAAATGTTCATTAGTGCCTGGATAACAAAGGCTAACAAAAGGAAATACTGAATATTAAATCCTCCTCTTGGATATCAATAATCTGTTAGAAAATTAGTGTCTCTGAGGCCTGTGGTAAAAAGAAGCCCATTTTTTAACCATTGAACTAACTTATTTGCAAAGTGACAACTTTGTCTCAAGAAGCCTATTAATGCTCCTTCAAGTTGTTTTTCCTTTACACAGGGATTGGAAGCTCCAGGTCTGTTCTATGTTCTGTATATAGTGAATTCTCAATAAAAGCCACTGATGGACAAATGACCAGTAGAAGAAAAGCAAAAGACTGAAATGCAGATGCATTTATTTTGTTAATTATTAGCAGCCTGGGTAAAAGTTTTGATAAAGAGGTCAGAACTGACGGTTCCAATGAGGTTTTAGTATTAACTAAGGTTTCATTCATCTTAGCTGTCAGTACCTTTGATTAATCTACACTAGTATCTCCTCCCACGCAAAACAATAATAATAATAATAATAATTTTGTTTCTATACAACTGTGGACTCCAAGCCATTCATCATCCTCTCTGACCTCATTTGCATTTTAGAGTTTTAATTGCACTGAAATTAATATCCATTAATTATACATACTGCTTACCAAATACCTGTATGTTACTGGTATCCAATCAATGTTTGTTAAATGAATCACAGCTAACTTGTACCTTTGCTTTCTGAATTTTCTTTTTCAATGACACCTTAGCCAGGTACTGCAATCAACTAGGCAAATGTGCATTATTGATACAAAGGAGAGGGAACCAGTGTTTGCCAGAAGTTGATCTTTGTCTCGGGTGGATTAATCGCAGCTGAGGTCAAGATGAATAAATCTATGTTCCAGAATGTCCTGGTTACAGTTCAAGACAAAAATAAAACAAAGGAAAGTTAGAGGCTGGAAAGAGGAAGGAAGTGGAAGAAGCTTCAAAAGAAAATACAGATGTTCTAAGAGTCTCATGATTGTTATAATTTGACTTTGTAAAAAGTCTGATCAGACTTGGTAATGTTTCATCTTAACAACATGCTCTGTTGTGTCTATTCCAGGATGTGACAATAAATTTATTCTTATTAAAATTTATTTACATACAAAAAGAAAGAGGTACTTCTAATACTTTTGAATTAAAGGTAACATGTATAATATGTATTTATGCACACACGTACACAGAGTTGCTATAACACTCATTCGTTTCTGCAGAAAAAAATGACTATTTTCCTTTGAAATTTTTCATGCTGCTACTCTTCAAAATAAACTTCGACTGTGAATAGCTATATATTTTCTTAAAGTCACTGGTTTAGGTAAAAATGGCTTAAATAGCTACATGCTTGCAAACTCACTTAAAATATGTTTATAATATAGAAGATTCATTTCCAGTGGTATTCCACTAAAGCAGTTGCTTACATTATCGGAAATGGGGAAATTGTTGCTGCTTGGGTCGGTCCATTTTCACCCCTGACTACCCAGAAACATATGTGCCTATTAACCCTTCAAGAGCCTGCCTTGACTCACTGTCCATGGATGTCAGTTGAATGGAGGTAGGAAGTTTACTTGTTATAAAGCTTCCAGTCTGGGTGTCTAGAAAGCATGGTGATAAGCATCATATAAACAATGGGAGGGATGGAATTCAACTTACCTTTATCTGTGTCTCCTTTCATACACAGTACGTGTCATAGACAGACACCAGTGTCTCATTACATTACCACCCACAGAACATTACCCAATGTGACATTCTTCAGCGGAAATTAACAGAAATGTTTTACCACATCAGTCTCTTCCAAGAACACTGATTCAATAATGTACTTAAAAAGTGACCAGAGGTCCATGGAAGCTTCTTCCGCCGTCCACTGTTTTGGCTAGGGGGCACAATAAATACTTCACATTCTAAAACTACTCAAAACAGAAGGATAAAGAAGGAAACACAGTCACATACACAAATACACTCACAGACACACACACACACACACACACACACACACACGAGATGTCACGCTGTTATCTGCTTGATATTTCTAGCTCTCCAGTATCTCACTATAGGTATGTAGCCATTCTTTTTGTTAGTCTTCAAATTTTCCTACCAATTGTTATACATAATCATAGTAAACTCAAAAGAAAATGGTTCTTTCTTCTTTAAAAACATATTTTAAAAAACCAAGAGGCTCATCAAGTTTCGCAGAACAATGATGATTACAAGTGAATCCTAAGCAAGGAATGTTTAAGAGTACAATTAGTATAGGAAATCTTCAGTAGGTGGATTTTTATTACCTAATATTTCTCGATGAGTCACCATGGATCAAAAAATATCTGTGTGTATTTCATAGTAATTGTTTAAAAAAAAAAAATAAAGTGAACCTGGTGTAGATTTTGATGCCTATTACTTTTCCAAAGAAGCAAAACTGATTTGGGGGCTGACATATTTGGTAATAGTTAATTGGAATATCCAATTCCATCCAATTGGCGAACATGAAAGACCACCTTCACTCTCATTTTGTTTCCATGTAGATAATATGAAGATCTTAGAAGAAAACTGTATGTACAGTTTTATCTTTTTTCATTGTGATCTTAGAAGAAAACTGTATGTCCAGTTTTATCTTGTTTTCAAAAGCAGGTTACAGAATTTGGTGATTAGGAGGGGTGAGATAAAAGGGGAATAACAAGAATAACTGTAAAGAGAGTGGGGTCTGGTGGAAAGGAGGAATTCAGAGGAGGAAGATATTAAGCACAGAACCACCACATAGTCAACATAAATTGGGAGCAGACCATTAAGCTTTTTGTGTGTACTTATGTGTGGGGGGATGAGTAGGTGGGTGTTACATGCACTAGAAGATGGGACTGATTTCAGGGCTTCGTGTTGGCCAGTTCCATGAGATGCTCAGCTATTGCTACTTGTAAGAACTGGTAAAACAGTGTATGTGTGGTGGCTCATGTAATTCTAGACTTTGGGAAGCTGAGCAGGGAAGATTGCTTGAGGTCAGGAGTTCAAGACCAGCCTTAGCAACATAGTGAGACTCCATCTCTTAAAAAGAAAAAAAAAATTAGCTGGGTATGGTGGTACACACCTGTAATCCCAGTTACTTGGGAGGCTGATGCAGGAAGATAGCTTGAGCCTATGAGTTCAAGGTTGCTGTGAGCTATGATGGTGCCACTGCACTCCAGCCTGGATGACAGAGTGGGATCTTATCTCAAAAAAAAAAAAAAAAAAAAAAAATTGTAAAACAGGCTAAGCTATTCAATACCACACTGAGTTGAATTAAATTTACATGAACTATGCAGAATTTTGAAAGTCCATTTGGTTGGATAAAGAGTTGAAGTGTAGTTTCTTCTCCAAATAAGTTTGTAAGTGTAGCCTCAACCTTGGGGCTATCACTTGTGTGCTTTATCAAGTAGTTTTTCACTCAAAGTATAAAACAAAGGGCAAATAGGAACTATAAAGAGAATATTTTTTGGCCTGCTGTTATTAACCTTAAAATAATTGATAATTTTATGAAATATATTTCTAATTCTTTAAAATTGAAAATTTCTCAAGTTTAAAAAAATACTCTTAAACTACTTTGGGGGTAAAAGTATGTTAGCAAGAAACTATTTTGGCTGTTTGTTCTCTGCACGTAAGTAAAGTAATCTTTAGAAGAACAGGAGGTGCTGATAGAATAATTGTGTTTACTCTTCCCACTTCATGATTTCTCTCTCATAAACATTGTTTTGCATTATTGGGCTCCACGTTCCTTTTTCTCATCTGATGTTTTACAAATATTTTTCTAATTGCCTGAAACAGTGTGGTCCAATAAAGTTAAATTGACTTTGGGTTGAACTTGCTTGTCTGATCTCTTGCCAGAGGTTACAGTCACTCACTTGAACAGACTTTCACTGTGTTTGTTGGTCTCCATCTCTTTCTTTCTCCCTTTTATGTTCTTTCACACTAGTTATCCTTTTTTTCCTCTCTCCATCCTAACGTACAACCCCTAACCTAATTATCCATATTTCCATAAATGGAATGATTTTTGAAAGCATTTCATCTATCCATCCATCCATCTGTCCATCCATCATCCACCTAAATACTTCGGCCACCTAAATCAACAGATCAAAGTTTCAAACAAAGTCACTGGAGGAGGTGGACTAAATGCTTAGAAAACAAGAGTGCTTGGAACAACCCAGTTGTTTGACGTCTGGAAACACTTTACAAACAACCTCCAGGAAAATAACAAAGCAAATAGTGCTGGTCTACCGCAATAGAACAGATACAGTGTGTGATCAGTTAGCTGCAACCCGCAAATAAACACAGACAGGCAATCTAGCAAGCAAAACCAGAAACCACATTATTGTTCATCACATACTGAAGACTTTAAAGTAAACTTAAAGCCTCATATGTGTGACTTCTAGACTCTGAAAAGGAGGTTAAAAGCTTCAAGGACTCATCCTGGTTTTGGATAGTAAGCTCCTGACTTTTCATTTAACCCCAAAGATCAACATTAATTTTAACATCTACCCACTTTGACCAAAACCTAAATCTTGGGAGTCCTCATTCCTCTAGCTCTCTCTGTTTTAGAATTGAGCTGCACGCACTTCAGACTTTGCCTCGTGTGATGCAGTGATAGTTCTGTTGTCATATTTCAAGCAATTAGACAAAAATGGCATCTTGAGACACAAACCATTTCAGTGCGTTCAACTTATTTTTCCATGAAGTTGAAATACTTATGTCATGATTAATAAACATTCTCTGCTTTGGGGGGAAATTCTAAGCAGCCTTTTTCTCCTTTCTCTAAGTTGTGCTTATTGGATCTGCCATAACTTTCTTTCACTCCATCTCTAAGAACAGGCGATCATTTTCATCTTTGTATCATATTCCAATTAGAAAGGTGAGTTACTCACCTTGATTCTTTTTTCCTATCCCTAATTATATATATATTCTCATCTGAACTTATTTATGAAGTAAGATTAACCACGATTTAGGAACAAAGATAAACCATTTTTGTTTCTCTGAGCCTAAGTTTATAATATTAATAGCATACCTTTTCTCCCAAAGTTTCATCTTTCTTCTGTAAAATTTTGGTCCCTTTGATTTCTCCTGAGAAGACTACCTGGTTACTACACTTCTGTTTCTTTTTCCATGACCCGAGAGTGGTACCAAATTTATAAATTGAATTAATAAAGGTTGGATTAATGTTGCTTTAGACATTAAGCAGAAGGAAAGAGAACACATTTTATTTAACATGTGAAGATGAACTGAGGCTCTGGTTAAGTAGAGAAGAGGATTCCAGGTGACTAACTAACCCATTTGTAATGAGGAGTGTTTGACCTTTTTTTTTTTTTTTCCTCTGCTGCACATTGGAAAAATAAGAGTTGTCTTGGGCCAGACATTAAATGTGCAAACAGTAATGAAAGCTAATGAGAAAAAAAAGGTACATGCATCATTTTTGCAATATCCAGCAAAATAGGCCTCAAAAAATCTGCATGTGGCTTAGGGGCCACAGGTTGGACACCCCTGATTGAAGTTAGACGCAGACATCGAGCTAGTCATCAGCATTTACTTTTCCTGATGCTTCTTTTGCAGAAAAATACAAAATGACCAAGATCCTACATGCTGAGGTGCCAACAGTAATCTAGAGAGAATAAATATAGATAAACTACGCTCTGACCACCCTCATTGGTGGTCTGGTAAGAAATGGCAGCACCGCATTTCTTCTATTCCCCCACAAATATGCCAGAATATATCAAAGGAATTAATTGGAGCCATCATCATGCCCTGGCTAACAAAGAAAAGAGACGTTAAAAGTCTGTGTTCAGAGAGAGGAGGAAAAAACCTGACGCTTCCCAGTCTAATTACCAGAAAATGTGAAGTCTATTGGGAAGCACCAGAGTTCTGCAAACAAGAGAAATTATTCTTTCTTCGATGTGCTAGTGACTAAAATGATAAGTAATGCTTATCTTAAAAGAATTGCAAAGTAGGTCTCAGTTAGGATCTAAGATGTCTATACTTTTCATTGTGGAAAGATTGACACAGAAATGGGAGTCCCGTATATTTTTGCTCATGAATTGGAGTTAATACTTTCCACTATTATTTCTTTCCCATCCATTACCCTAACATGGAATACAGGTGAACATCAGTCCTCATTCTGTGAACACATAGGATGCTTCCATGCTCCAAAAGAGTTTCCCCAAGGAGTGAGAGATCCTTCGTGAAAGGAGAAGGGATGGAGATGCTGGTGAAGTTGTAAGTTAGAAGAAGAAATGCCTGTGGACAAAGCTAAAACAACAACTTATTATTTCTCACAGTTCTTTGGAGAGCCAGAGAACTTCCTGAGGACAGGAAAGCCAGGTCGGAAGGGCAAGTAGCATCAAGAGGAATTTCCTTCCTCAGAAAGAGTGCACCATAAAATGACTGTTCTTTTTGTCAAAATGACTACTGTTTATTTTATTAACCATTCCTTTATTCTACCACTATGTATTGAAGCATTCCTATGTGCCAGCCATCATTCTAAGTGCTGCTGTGAACAAAGACAATATCCTTGCACTCATGGAAAGGTTTCTTTCACAATTCAATGAAAAAAATGGAAAATTTTACACATACACACATATGTGGCTTCAAGTTGCAGTAGATTTTATGAAGAATTAATAGGAAGCATTAGAAGCTGGCAGGAGTGTTGGGGAGGAGAATGGCAGAGATGACCAACTGGCTCACATGACATCTATTCCAACCTCCTTCCACCATGCCTTCTAGCTGCAAAGATCATAAACTTTGAATTGTATTCTTAGACTCCGTTAAAGCTAGAGTTCTGGATGTGATATGAATCCCACCAACCATACATACTTAGAAAATACTTGAATTCAGGGAAATGTTAAGGGGGAGACAGTGACTATGAGGCATAAATTTTACTGCTAAGATTTAGCAGGTGCAGAGTAGGTCTTGAACTAACAGTTGTACTAGGTATGTTCCTGTAGGTTATGGTTGCAACCCTCACTTTCTGGGCCCTGGATGTCCAGCCAAGCATGGTTCAGGGGCTGGTAGTTCTGAGAGTGCTTGCTGATCACCCAGTTTCCAAAATGTGGCAAAAGTAACAGTTAATGTTGGTAAATGTTTTTATAACCATTTTGGGGCCTAACATAGAACCTCCTACGTTGGTCATTCCAAAAATTTAGTTAAGTACATAATGGCTTCAATTTAATATAGCAAAAGTCACTTTTGATGTTTGCAATTGACTCTGACTGTAACAAGAATTGACACTGACTTTAACAAGGGCCTCCTTGACTTGTGTGGTCAAGAATCATCTCCCTGAGAATAATTTGAGCTGAGACCTTAAGAGCACAAAAGAATTAGCCTGAAAATGGCCAAAAGTAGAGTGGTCTGGGCAGGAGGATTAGCAAGTGAAAACATTTTATGGTTAAAAGAACTGGCATGTTGGGAACCAATAAAGGAGTCTTGTAGTACAAGAAGAAATTGGAGAGATAATGGCAAAGAATTAGAATGTCATACTATATGTGATAGGAAGCCATAAGATAGTATGAAGCAGGGAAGTGTTTATGAATTTTTTTTTTTTTGAAGCAGAGTCTCACTCAATCCCCTTGAGTAACGTGCAGTGGCATCATCATAGCTCACCGAAACCTCAAACTCTTAGGCTGAAGTGAGCCTCTTGCCTCAGCTTCCCATGTATGTGGAACTACAGGCATCAGCCACAATGCCCGGGTAGTTTTTCGATTTTTTAATAGAGTCTCACTCTTGCTCAGGTTCTTTTTGAACTTGTATTCTTAGGCAATCCACCAGTCTTGGCCTCCCAGAGTGCTAGGATTATGGACATGAGCCACTGTGCCTGGCCCTGAGAAATGTTTTTAAAAGATTACATTAGGCTAGTATATGGATTGGGCACAGAGGAACAGGGACATCTCCTGAACAGCTACTTTGAGAATTTGTGTAAGAATTGTTGATATTTTACAGGATAGTGGTTTAAAAAACTCAGAGTAGTAAAAAGCATGTATTTAAGACATACATTGGAAGGTAAGAGGATTAGGAATTGCAGATAGATTAAACAGGGGTATAAAATAAGGATAATACCAAGGTTTTTAGCTTGAGTTACTGAGTAGCATTAAGAGGGAGAATATGGGATGAGAATCAGATTTGAGCGAGTGAATAAAGAATTTATTTCAGGGCGGCGCCTGTGGCTCAAAGGAGTAGGGCCTCGGTCCCATATGCTGGAGGTGGCAGGTTCAAACCCAGCGCTGGCCAAAAACTGCAAAAAAAAAAAAAAGAAATTTAATTTGGTACATGTTAAGTTTGAGATAGACTCTGTATCAGTTATCTTTTATGGCATAGCCAGTCACTCCAAAACAGTGGTTTAAAACAACAACTTATTATTTCTCACAGTTCTTTGGGCTGGTTGGGTGGTTTTTCTGCTGATCTCACTTGACTTCACTCATGTCGCTGCAGTCGGTTGGATGATTTTATGATCTGGAAGATCTGGGAAGATTTTGTTCACTCACATATCTCAAAGTTGGTACCTGCTGTTGTCTGGGAAACCTCAGTTCATCTCCTCCTAGTCCCTCATCCTCCATTAGGTTAGACTGTCTTCTCATCCTCCGTGAGTGGAAGGGACATTATCTTGTCCAACTTAGAGTGGTGGCTGGCACACAGACTGACTCTGTACATGGCTGTTTTTCAAACTAACACCCTAAGAAAATAAAAGCAGAAGATATCAGGCCTCTATACCAGCCCTGATGCAAGGGAAAGAAACAGGCTCTACTTCTTATAAGGATGAACACCATGGTCACAAGGCAAAGGATCATGGGAAAAATTGTTGCTTCCGTATTTGAAAGAAATCTGCCAGAGATATTCTCATGGAAATATCATGCAGACAATTAGATATGAGTCTGAAACTAAAAGAAGTCTCAATTCACCTACATGACTTTATTGCTAAGTATAACAGTTATCCAGGAACTGGCTACCAACTCAGCTACTGATTTATTCAGTTGAACGTTACTCTTTGCAGACTACCTTTTCTCCCTTTAATGCTGCTGATTTTTTAGCAATGTATAGAAAGTCATATAATATAAGTCCTGTATTGCTTGTCTATTACCTGATGGCAAAATTAACCCAAAACTTAAAATAACAAACATTTACCTGACATGCTCAATGGTTCTCTCTCCCGGTCTTTCATGAGGCCGAAATCAAGTTGTTGGCCAGGGCTACAGTTACCTCAAGGCTTGGCTAGGGCTGGAGAATCCCTTATTCCCATGGCTATGGATAGAAATTATTAGTTCTTTGTCACATGAACCTCTCCATAAGAGTGCTTGAATATTTTCATGTCAGCTAACTTGTCCAAGAGGAAGGGTAAGAAGGAGGCCACACTGTTTCCTGTAACCAAGTCCAAAATAACACACTGTGACTTCCATCATATTAAGTTGCTGGAAGTGAGTCTAAGTGCAGCCCACAGGTAAGAAATGAGAAATTAAGATTTTTCTCCCAAAGAGAGGAATTTCAAAGGATTTTTGGAGAAAATTTAAAATCGCCAAAAGTATAGATGTAGGAATATAGATTTGGTTGGAGCAAGGTAAAGTTCCTTTTTTATTGTTACTTGTAAGACTGCCTGGGGCAATGCAAGGGAAAAATCCAAACTGGAAATTTTGTTTCTTTTATGTTGTCATAGCCTTTTGAGATCTCACTTGCCATAGAAGAAGGGATGTTTATATTTTGTAGTCCAGAATGTTATGCTGGTAGGAATACAGGGACAAAGAAGCAAAAGCAGGGGGTGATACTGAGCGTTGGCTGGAGGAGCTTCAGCCTGTCTCCCTATCATCTCTGAAAGCTCCTATGTGCCACTCTAGGGAAAGACAATAAAAATAACTGTTCTTGGGCTCAGCGCCTGTAGCTCGTGCAGCTAAGGAGCCAGCCACATACAGCAGAGCTAGTGGGTTTGAATCCAGCCCAGGTCTGCCAAACGACAATGACAACTACGACCAAAAAATAGCCAGGTGTTGTGGCAGGTGCCTGTAGTCCCAGTTACTTGGGAGGCTGAGGCAAGAGAATTGCTTAAGCCCAGGAGATGGAGGTTGCTGTGAGCTGTGATGTCACAGCACTCTACCCAGGATGACAGCTTGAAGCTCTGTCTCAAAAAAAGCAAACAAAAAAAAAAAACTGTTCCTGCTCTGCCCATGTATCCTGAAGACACCTTCCCTAGGTCCCTTTCCCACTCCCTTTTTTTTTTTTTCCCCCCGCTTCTAAGCTCCTTCAGTACAGAGATTCTGGAGCTGCCTGCGAAGGGGGCTGTGCTGGAAGTTCAGTCTTGGGCTCCAGTAAGGAAGGGGGTCTTTGGTTCCTCAAGAGAGCCCCAACACCAGTCACAGGCAGTCCTTAGTTTCAGCCCTGATACTACTTTTTTGTAGACATCTGAGATGGTTCACAAGAGGGACAGTAAGAGCAAACCTTCTGACCACCATATAAATTATGAGGAACACCTTAAATATTTAACATTTACTCTACATCTGCCCCCAGTATTGGTCTGGGTGCTGTGGTACCGAATCTTCTGTCCTTCAAGACCTTATAGTATACATAGGGAGCTGGAATACATAGTGTAAGCATCATGGTAGATATCTCCATGGTGAAAGAATGTGAAGGTGGAGTTCCCAGAAGGTTTTTACTGGAGATTGCATCTGAGATATTCTTGAATAATAAGAGAAGGCTATTCGGGCAGAGAAACAGCAGGATTAAACATGAGAAAGAATTGAGGTAACTTCAAAAGGTATTGTGGGTGATAAAGACTTTGGAATCAAATAATTTGGGGTTTCAATAACTGCTGCTTTCAGAATTTAACCAAGGGAAGAAAAAGGGATATTCATTAGATGATTTTCTATAAAGAGAGAAATCATTCTCTATTCCAGTGCCTGCTTTTGAGGCAAGTCCATTCGATCAAAAGATACCCATTCAAATGGTTATCTTTGAGATGCATATTCAGGATTTTTTTTTTAAGAAGAAAAGGAATATCCCCTTAAGTGGGGCCTATTAATTATGAGACTCTTAAGATTTTGTTTTTATATTTTACACATATATCTGCTGTAGGTAAACCAAATACCTTCACTGACATTCCTCTCATTTCCAACAATGAGTAATATGACACTCAAATAAAAGGGTTTAGGAGTAAATTTTCTACTTATGTTTAATGACAATAGATGTTCCATGAGCCAAATCCATGAAAATCAGTGAGTAAAGAAAATATGAAGAGAAGAGTTTCAGATATGTAGAGAATGTTCCTGATTAAATTTCTCTAAGACTATTTTTCAAGGCCACCATTATTACCATAAAAAAAAAAAAAAATCAAATACTGTTAAAGAATACGAGCCTTCTTAAAAATTTTAATTTAATTAAAGAGCACTGGGCGGTGCCTGTGGCTCAGTGGGTAGGGCGCTGGCCCCATATACCGAGGGTGGTGGGTTCGAACCCAGCCCCAGCCAAACTCCAACCAAAATAAATAAATAAATAAATAAATAAAGAGCATTCTAGTAGATTTATTATATCTTGTATATTTATGTATATTATATCAAATTGTTTTTATTATTAAATAAGAATAGTTTCTTAAAGATATCTTTGAGCTTAAGATGCAAATTCAATGTAGGTTCCTGTCTTTCTTACGATCACCTTCCTTCTGATTGGTGTTATATTTTCTTCTTATATCACCACATTTTTCTCATCTAAGCAGTCATGTCCCTGCTAAGTAAGAGTATGGCCTGGGAGTTAAATCCAACTCATTGTTTGTTTTTTGTGTCTATCAGATTATTTCTCTATTTTTAAAATGGTTGAAAAGAAGTCAAAAGCAGAATGATATTTTTACAACACGTGAAAACTACATGATATCTAAATTTCAGAGTCCATAGGTTTTATTAGAGCTCAGTCATACTCATTCACTTACATGTTGTCTATAAGTGCTTTTGTGCTATAAGGGCAGATTGAGTCATTGGAAAAGAGACCATTGGCTTACAAAACGTGATATATTTGTATCTGGCCCTTTACAGAAAGTTTACAGACCCTTACCTTTAATCCTCTGATAATAGGTGAAAATGCATCTCCACAGTCACATTTAATATTTTTAGCTATTCAAGTTAAATGTTTGAAGTGTTTCCCTTCCTGGCTTCAGAGAACAGAGAACTGGAAATATAAAAAAGGAAGTTCCTTGAATCAAACTTTTTAATTCAAGTTTTACCATCTGATGAGACATCATCTACTGAAGCTGAATCAAAAATTATAATCTGGGACTGTGGCTAGCATTTTCTGTGATCGCAGCACACATCTGTCGCGGGCCCACTCTTCGGCCTGGGTTAGTGTTTTCCATCCTCTCCTAGTCTGAAATTCTATAGTGCAGTAGATGAGGTATAATATGAAGAGTTTTGGCATCTCTCATTGAGAGCTTCATGCATTTACACAACTGTGTCTGCAACAAGAACAGATAATTGTTCCACTCCTATTGCTGTTTATGAATCAGAAGAACAAAAAGGCAACAGAATAAACAAAATGTCATGTTCATACAAATCTCGATTCGGGTAAAATTGTCTGGATGGCATTGCCTGTGTACAACATCACCAACAGGGCTGCCAGCCAGTCAGGGGGCCTGCACAAGCCCTCTGTCTTGGGTCATTAGAGTTTAGAAAAGCGTCTTTGAGAGTTTACACAAGAGCTAGATCTACCCCAAACAGTCACGATCTAGTCTCTGACACTTCGCTATTATTAGCCAATTCGTCTATAAGTTATCTCAGGAGGCTGCAGAATAACTGTGCCATCTAGTATAGCGTACTCACAAAATATGTGTGATTAAGAGCAGTGTTTCTTAATCTCAGGACTATTGACATTTGGGGCCAGATAATTCTTTGTTGTAAGGGTCTGTCCTGTGCACTGTAAGATGTTTAGCAGCACCCCCAGCCTCTTCCCACTAGATCCCTGCAGCATTTTCGCAGTTGAGACAATACAAAATACCTTCAGACATATGCCAAATGTACCCTGGCAATATGACCCCCAGTTGAGAATGATGATTAAGAAAACGTATTTAATTTCATAATAGACTCAAAACAGCTCTGAGGCACTAAGAACAGAACTCCTGTAGAAAGACTCTGAATCTGAGTTTTAGAGACTTTAATTATCTAACAAACATATTATCACCCAGCCATATAGAATCTGTCTATGACCTGTACAGTCTGGGAGGTAGCATTTAAGTGTGCTAGAGTCGTGATTGATCTTTCCACCTGAGTAACATTTTTCTTCAGATTGCAAATTCTGTGAAAATAGGATCTGTTTTTATGGTCTTGCCCATCCTCAGTACCTTGCTTAGAATCTTTATCTTGGAGCGATGGTTCTTAAAATTTAGGTGCATGAAGGCAGCTGCTATGACTAGGAATAATTGAAAAGGCAAATTTAATTTCGGCTATAAAAAATCTATGTGTCTAAATGGAAGCTCGATTTAAAATATGTATGTGTCATCTGTGAGGTGTGGAACTTGGAATAGAATAGTTGGCCACAGAGAATAAGGACTAAGGGCAAAGCTTTTCAGGCAAGTAATTTTAATAGAGACTGACAGGTAAGACAAGATTCCTAGCGAATGAAACATTATAGTTTGGACACTAAATAACAAGCACAGTGGATCCCCTCAAGGCAGAGGCCAAGGGAGCCATGAAAGGAAGAATGAGCAGGTATATTATCTAAGCAGAACATGTTGTGAGTAAAGGGAGGTGCTATTAATAACCTCCCCAGGACAATGGGCATCAACTGGGACTGTCTCAGAAAAACTCCCTAACAGGTAGATGAAGAAGGATGCTAGATGTACGTTGGGAGGTTACGGTCTTCTAATGAAAATTAAGAGAAATCTGAGTTTACCAGGTTGGTCCTAAGCTTAGTGATCATACCTGATGAGTAGTCTGAACCCATTTAGAATGTTGGTATTTTTGGTTTTTAATCAGCATTATTATTTCTTCAACCTTATTAAAACTGTGTGGCTGATGGGACACCTCTGAATGTAACAATGTGCATAGGCTGTAATGCATAGGAAGTGCAGCTACACAACGCTGTGTACTCTGCCACAACCTATGTCTGCATCTGTAACATAGTGACAAGAGTAAGTACTTCCTCAGGATGTCATGAGGAATGAATTAGATGATATATAAAGTGCTATAACCCAGTTATAACCTAAAAATATGAAGAAGGGGGAGAGGGAGGGGAGGGAGGGGGGAGGATGGGCGGAAGGAGGGTGATTGGTGGGATTACACCTGTGGTGCATCTTACAAGGGTACATGTGAAACTTAGTAAATGTAGAATGTAAATGTCTTAACACAATAACTAAGAAAATGCCAGGAAGGCTACATTAACCAGTGTGATGAAAATGAAATGTGTCAAACGGTCTATATTCCTTAATCACTTCTAA
>CAUYPK010090458.1:0-28531 GCA_963574355.1 Loris lydekkerianus
AGTCTCATTTTACTGCCCTCGGTGGAGTGCCGTGATGTCACAGGACTCACAGCAACCTCCAGCTCTTGGGCTTCCGCGATTCTCCTGCCTCAGCCTCCCGAGCAGCTGGGACTACAGGCGCCCGCCACAATGCCCGGCTATTTTTTTGTTGTTGTTGCAGTTCGGCCAGGGCTGGGTTTGAACCTGCTACCCTCGGTATATGGGGCCGGCGCCCTACTCACTGAGCCACAGGCGCCACCCTATGTTAGCTTTTAATGTGCTTTTAATAAGCAAGAGCAAAGAGGTAGATATTCTTTTATTCTTTCTGCTTTAATCATGCTTAAATGCAGAAAAACACATACTTATAAGATACTTACACATTTATAAGAAATATATAACAGGCTATGGTGGCTCATACCTATAAAGCTAATAATTTGGGAGGCTGAGACAAGAAGATTGCTTGAAGCCAAGAGTTTGAGAACAGACTCACAACACAGCGAAACTCCATCTCTACAGAAAACTTTAAAAAATTAGCTGGGATGGCAGAGCCTATGGCTCAGTGGGTAGGCGCCAGCCCCATATACCAAGGGTGGCAGGTTCAAACCTGGCCCTGGCCAAACTTCAACAAAAAAACAGCCAGGCGTTGTGGCAGGCACCTGTAGTCCCAGCTACTCAGGAGGCTGAGGCAGAATCGTGTCAGACCAGGACTTTGAGAGTGAATGAGCTGTGATAACATCACTGCACTCTAGCACTCCAGTCTAGGCAACAGAGCAAGAGCCTATCTCAAAAAAAAAACAAAAAACCCCAACCCCCTATATATAAATAAAATAGTAAAAAATGTTTTGACTCATACTTTTATGTGTTAAGCACCATAAAAATTAATTATTAGAAATATTCATTAAGTTATGAAGATTTATGTGCAGCTATAGAAAAATCCAAAGCACCAAGTATTATTCTATGAATTGGTAGGAGGCAGCTCTGACATTAACTAACCTTGTGACCAGAAACAAATCACTTATTTTTTTTAATTTTTACTTATCCAGTTTTTAAGAGATAATTTTTTTTTTTTTCCCTGAGACAGAGTTTCACTATGTCGCCCTGGGTAGAGTGCTGGGGCGTCACAGTTCACAGCAACCTCAAACTCTTGGGCTTAAAGCAATTCTCTTGCCTTAGCCTCCCAAGTAGCTGGGACTATATTTATAGGCACCCACCACAATGCCCGGCTATTTTTTGGTTGCAGTTGTCACTGCTGTTTGGCAGGCTTGGGCTGGATTTGAAACCACAAGTTCTGCTGAGCTACAGGTGCCAACCCTGATCTCGATATTTTTATTGGTGACCACATTTGGCTTGGAGTCAAAAGTACATACCAACTTGACTTTATTAAACTAAAGAACACTTTAATTTTTATAAGAATTGGGGTTCTACTGTTCAAGCAAATAATCTAGATTTTCTTAGAACGTCACTACAGATATTTCATTTAAGATTTTGATCTGGAAAAAAGAAAGGTTTGGTATACTTTATTTTGTTTTTCTAATAGGAGTTGTGGACATTTACTGTCTGCTTGTACTCTTCCTTACTTTAAACCCTGCAATCACTGAATGCTTAGTATATGTTGAGAATTATAAACAAAATACTGAAAAAGACCCCTAGGAGACTTTGGTCTAGTGAATTAGGTCCTACAGGTGCCCACCACAATGCACAGCTATTTTTTTGTTACAGTTTGGCCGGGGCTCGGTTTGAACCTGCCACCCTCGGTATATGGGGCCAGCACCCTACTCACTGAGCCACGGGCACCGCCCGATTTGATCTAAGTTTTGAAGTTGAATTTTCTTTTTATTTCAACAAAACCTATCTTCGTTAGACTTAGAAGCTAGTCTTTTGTTCTAACATTCTGAGATTTAATAAACAAGGGAGAGTTTATGCTATTGATAGTGTTTACAGTTTAAAAGACTTTAATCATAAATCTCCTTAATCTTCAGATTTTTTCCCAGAAGAGTCCAAATCACTGAGTTCTCATGAATTTCAACTTCATTCTTTTCTTTGAAGTTGCTTTCCTCAGATTTTCCTGTACTACCACTTTACTGAGAAGAGACCAAGAATGCAAAATTTTCCAAGGCAGTTAGGTGGAATATTAAAAAATAAAAAAGGAAAAGAGCATAATTTTATAATATAATAGTGAACACTAACTATAGTATGGAAGTTTTATGTATTAAATACCTGAAGTAGGCTTGGTACCTGTAGCACAGTGGTTACGGCGCTAGCCACATACACTGGAGCTGGTAGGTTCGAACCCAGCCAGGGCCTGTTAAACAACAATGACAACCGCAACAAAAAATAGTCGGGCATGGTGGCGGGCACCTATAATCCCAACTACTTGGGAGGCTGAGGCAAGAGAATCGCTTAAGCCCAAGAGTTTGAGGTTGCTGTGATGCCACGGCACTCTACTGAGGGTGACACAGTGAAATTCTAAAAAAAAAATACCTGAAGCAAAATCATTGTAAGCAGTGGAAAGAAGCATCAGAACTTGACTGGTCCATGAAAAATCAAATAGAGAGATGCTGAAAGAGGAAGGAAGGAGAGGAAGACAGAGTGATGACTTCTAGTGAAGATGGCAGAATAAAGTAAAACACAGAATTATCCTTCCCTGACTCTTTTTTTTTTTTTTTTTTTTTGGGGAGACAGAGCCTCAAGCTGTTGCCCTGGGTAGAGTGCCGTTACATCACAGCTCACAGCAACCTCCAACTCCTTGGGTTCAAGCGATTCTCCTGCCTCAGCCTCCCAAGTAGCTGGGACTATAGGTGCCCGCCACAACACCTGGCTATTTTTTGGTTGCAGCTGTCATTGTTGTTTGGTGGGCGCGGGCTGGACTCGAACTCGCCAGCTCAGATGTATGTGGCTGGCACCTTAGCTGCTTGGGCCACAGGCGCGGAGCCATCCTTCCCTAGCTCTTAAGGAATAACCCTAATATGGTAAAACAAACAAACAAACAAAAGAACTGCTAAATGAACAAGTAAGGATTTGTAATTTAAAATCATAAACTTCAAAAAGTGGCAGCTAAAAGGAAAACAAAAAGATTACAGAATAGTAGTAATACCTTACCACTAAATTCTGTTTTAAACACTGATTACCACAAGAAGTCAATCTGAAAAGACTGTATGATTCCAACTATATGATATTCTGGAAAAGGCAAAATGTACTGTATACTTGAATATACTTAAAAACTGCTAAGAGAGTAGATCTTAAATGTTCTCATACCAAAAATGATAAGTATGTGAAGTGGATATGTAAATTCATCTTGGCGGAACCACTGTACAATGTGTTTGGGTATAGATACATATAAATATCATATGCACTGTAAGTAGACATAATTTCCATTTTTCAATTATACTTTAATAAAATAAATAAAACAGAATTATGGAGAGAGTAAAAAAATCCTCTGGTTAGGTATTACTTGTGGGAAAGTCAGGAGGAATGGATAGGGAGAATACAGCGGATGTTTTGAGGAGCAGAACAATTCCAAATGATGCTGTATGGTGATAACAGGGAAAAATCCACAGAATATACAACACAGAGAATTAACCTTACTGGAAACTAGGGACTTCGGGTAGTAACAAGGTGTCAATATTGGCTCATCAATTACAGCAAATATACCACACTGATGTAAGATACGGGGGACATTGGAACAGGATAGGGACATGTAGGAACTCTGTACATTTTGCCCAATTTTTGTCTAAGTCTGAAAATTTAATAAAACCCAATTAATTAAAAAACTTAATTCCTGACCACATTCAGCCAGTTAAGTGTCTAGATTTAGTACAGATATCCTAACAACAAAAAAGTAGCAGTAAAGGAAATGATAGTGAGGTTAGGCATAGTGGCTCACACCTATAATCCTAGCACTCTTGGGAGGGCAAAGGCAGGAGGATCTCTTGAGTCAGGAGTTCAAGACCAGCCTAAGCAAGATTAAGACCATGTATCTAATAAAAACAGAATTAGCTAGGCATTGCAGCAGGTGCCTGTAGTCCCAGCTACTTGGGAGGCTAAGACAGGAGGATTACTTGAACCCTGGAATTTGAGATTGCTATGAGCTAGGCTGCCTGGGGCAACAGAAGGAGACTCTGGCTCAAAAAGCAAACAAACAAAAAATAAAAATAAAAAGGAAAAGAAAAAAAATAATGGTGAGCTCCGAATCCATTTAAATATGGAACTAAGACCATATAGCTCTGAGAATTAAGATTTCTAAAGGCACTGCTAGGCGCAATGGCTCACGCCTGTAACCCTAGCACTTTGGGAGGCCGAGATGGGTGGATTGCCTGAGTTCAGGAGTTTGAGACCAGCCTGAGCAAAAGTGAGATCCTTTCTCTAAAATATAGCTGGGTGATGTGGCCAGCGCCTATAGTTCTAGCTACTCAGGAAGCTGAGGTAAGAGGATTAATTGCTTGAGCACAAGAGTCTGAGGTTGTTGCAAGCTATGACGCCACAATACTCTACTCAGGCTGACAGAGTAAGACTCTGTCTCCGAAGGACAAAAAGAAAAAAGAGAGAAAAGATTTCTAAAGGCAACGTATAAATATCACAAGCCATGAAAATGTAAACTTAAAAATATTAGAAGGCAGTAAAGAATGAGGAGGGAGAAACTATAGGATGTCAATGTCTGTATTGTTTATACATGGCAGGGAATCAATACCATCTAGAATTGAAATGGCTTATTATACTTAAAACATCTATAGAATGTTTTTCTTACCCATCTACGGTTATAAACCAATGGTTTTTAAATAAAAAAGACAATAAACTGTCTTGACACTAAAAGTTTAAGCATAAAACTCTCAAAGGCTTGCAAAATTAACCAAAAAAAAAAAAAAAAAAAAAAAACCTTGTTAGACAGACTAAAAGAGAAAAATGTCTGCCTCAAAAATTTAGAAAAGAGTACCAAAGTTCTAAGAAAAAGAAAATAATAAAGTGTAAAAATAGGCCGACTCAGTGGCTCACATCTGCAATCCCAGAACTCTGAGAGGCCGAGGCGGTTAGATCACTTGAGCTTAGGAGTTCAACACCAGCCTGAGCAATAGCGAGACCTTGTCTCTATGAAAAAATACAAAAACTGAGGCAAGAGGATCGCTTGAGCCCAAGAACTTAAGGTTGCTGCGAGCTATAATGCCACAACAATCTAGTCTGGGCGCCAGAGTGAGACTCTGTCTCAAAAAAATAAAATAAATAAATAGATGATGACGAAAAAAACTAAAATTTGTACATAAATAAAAAATGAAAACCTCCAGCAATAAAAAAAAAAATTAAAAAGACAAAACAAATTGGAAAGGAGTCTGAAATTTTTTACTTTTTAAGAAAGAGGACACAGGGAACTTATCTAAAATTATAAAAGGACTCTTTAAAACATATTATATAATTGTATCCTCTTTACTTGATTTTATTCAACACAGCTATATATATATTCCTACTTGACTGGGGAGCAGAACAACTGTAACAAACAAGGTTAACTGAATGTTTTCATTAGAAGAAACTGAGATGGCCAATAAATATTTTAATTAATTAATTAATTAATTTTTGAGACACAGTGTCACATTCAGTTAGTTGCTTTGGGGTTGAGTGCTATGGTGTCACAGCTCACATCAACTTCAAATGCTTGGGCTCAAGTGAACTTCCTGCCTCAGCCTCCCAAGTAGCTGGGACTACAGGAGCCCACCACAATGCCTGGGTATTTTCTTTTTTGTTGTTGTTGCATACTTGTCATTGTTGTTTTAGTTGGCCCGGGCTGGATTTGAACCCGCAAACTTTGGAGTATGTGGCCTGCGGCCTACCCACTGAACTATGGGCGCTGCCCTCCCAGCTATTTTTCGAGACAGGGTTTTACTCTTGCTGAAGCTGGTCTCAAACTCCCGAGCTGAGGTGACCCATCCACCTTGGTCTCCCAGAGTGCTAGGATTACAGGTATGAGCCATTGCACCTGGCCCATAATGAATATTTTTAAAGTGTTCCCCTAATAACATTACTGCTATAGAAAACGTAAAATACTATTCCTCACCTATCAAATTAGCAAAAATAAAAATAATTATACTCCACATGGATAGAATACAATAAGAAAAAGAATAACATTTTTAACAATGAAGTATAGGTATATACTCTTTTCCTTTTGCTCTATTGAGATGTCACTAGTAATAAAGTTAAGGAACATGTCTAATGAACCCCCAAGCTAAGGAACACCACTTTATCTTTTGAAACCAACCACAGTATAGTGGTGAATTCTGCAGCCAGTTGGCACAGTGTGCCATGCATCTATTTATTAGGTAAAAATGTCATGAATCTTGTTTAGGCGTGATTTGATTGGTAGAATTTGTTTAAAAAATTTTCTCAAAATGTTTTGATTGTTAACTTGTTTAAAACTTATATATACTAGGAAAATTAAATAAAAAATTCAGGCAACACTCGCTCAGCACTTCACTAAGAGATGGGCACTGTTCTAATTATTTCACATCTATTTTTAATCCTCCCATCACCATGAGGTCGACTTTATAAGAAAAAGTAAACAAAAACAGAGAGGGAAAATAACTTCTCAAGGTTATATAGCTATAGCTAGCAATAAAAAGGGACTTGGACTTAAACTCTTAACAGCCTGCACTTTGAATGACTGCTGAAAATTATCACTATGAACTGCAGACTCCAAATTTTCTCCAGGAATAATTTGCCTCAGACTTAATTTCCGCTGTCATATAATTAGGGGAGATAGTTATTTCATTAGATTTAGTTTTAATAAATAAATCTGGAAGATTTAAAAATATTTACCTGCATCCAGTATGCCCTGGGCCAGGATAGCGCCAAACTTGGCCATGACATCATCATGTTTATCGTTGATAACTTTGGAATACAGTTGTCTGAATTGATTCACCTGAAGGAGCAAGAAAAAGAATTATAGTCTAATTCTATTCATCTGTGCTACCATTTTAATGCAGGGAGCAGATTGCTCAAATGGAAGTGAGACTTAGTTCTGAATTTCATAACATTCACAGAGAGGGATATGGACCAGACTTGTAGGCAGAACAGTTCTGTGGCTGAAATCATGGGTGTTAGGACTTTTCTGGTATGGAAGCACCAGCTCTGTTTTCAATCCTCATTCCACCATGGATGATTCAAGGTTAACGGAATGCTGAATGTAATTTTGAACCATAACACTGTCAGTAAGCCTAAACAGTCCAAGAGAACACTAAGGCTTTCATTGCACTTTGAATTACAGCTCTTCTGCTTACTATCAACCTTGCAGATTTCCTAAAAGGCACAGTCCTTCAGTTCTACCTTTAAGTAAACTACCCTTCACTGAATCTGTGTGAGGTATATTTTGGATTAAGTATATTCACATATAAAGATTTTCATTATGCATACACATTAATTTTTTAAGGACTTGTCAGAATCAGTGCTTTTATCAAAAGTAACAATAAAATGGAAAATGTGTTGACTCACTTAGGGTAGTATTACTGGTAATTTTTATTTTCTTCTTCATCCTCTTCTCTAAAATTAGTATTACTTTTATAATTAGAAAATGATATTTATAAAATATATTCTTTACAAATAAAGGGAGTGATTCCTTTAAATTTGGGTGACAATAAGGAAACTATTTTATGCTTCTTCTATGTCTTACACTTCTCTGTTTTCCCAACAGTGCTTTTCAAATGGTAGGCACTCAGGAAGAAGTCTGCTTGTTCAAGAAGCACATGATCATGGAGCTCCCCAAATCTGCCAAAAGCAGAAAATACCAGATTTGAGTTTCCTAATAAAATGACTTCATCTGCATTACATATTCTTTAGAATTTTTCCCTTCTTCATTTGTCTTGATCTGGGAGGCCACAAAGTGATACAGTGACAGAGTAATACAGAATCAGACAACCTGCCTTACAAGTATTTCTGCATTTCAGTTTCTTTATCTCTACAGGGATTATAGCACCTACTTCACATGGCTGTTGTAAGGATTCTATGAGTCAACTGTAAATAATGTAATGTATAAAAGATATCTCATGGCTTGATAAACACTGGTGTCTTACCATGTGGGGGCAGAATCCTACCAGTCCTTCCTATTATCTCTGTTAACTAAATGATATTTCTGCTAAACAAATACATTCCTTAAGCATGGTTCACATTTTTTATTCACAGTCATCGGCAGAATACAGTGGGGAACCAATGACATAACTTGGCTACTATCTGGACGTGACTACTTGTAAGTCATTCTGTAGGCCTCACTTTAATTGTAAAACCCAACATGATTAGATCATCACTAAATTCCCCTCTAGTTTAAAAAATCCTGAGGTTTGGTGCTTTTACTCTGGTCCACCAGGTCAAATTCCTTTGATGCTGAACTAAACTTATTTTAGATGAACAATTTCATTACCTTATATAGGGTGGAAAATTTTTGTGCTCAAGGTTTATGACATATTTCATGAACTTATAAAAAGAAACATTGGATAAAGCTCTGAACATACATTATAGAGAAGAATCTAAATATAAAATTGTACTCAAAACAATAGGAAAGCATTCAGTAAAAATGAAAGATGGACTAAAAAAAAAAAAAAAAATCAATGCAAACGTGTATGTGGTACCATGGGTTATCTAATTAATATTAGGTAGAATACTTTCAAAATCTAGTTTGTATCATTTTAAAAATTTCCTCACATTTTATTTCTTAACTATCAAGAGCTTATTTTTCATTATTATAATTCCTTTAGTAGACTATTTTAGTGGATTAGGACATCATATTAAATTTGGAAGGCAACTTTAGACCATTTGGTCTACTCCCTCTATTTTACAGTTGTGAAGATTGTAGTAAGATAGGTGAAACAATTGGTATGTTCTTCATCATAAACAATGGCAATCAGGGTAAGAAGCACGCTTTCTTTTTTTTTAAGAGACAGAGTCTCACTTTGTCGCCCTTGGTAGAAAGCTGTGGCCTCAAAGCTCACAGCAACCTGTAGCTCTTGGGCTTAGGTGATTCTCTTGCCTCAGCCTCCTGAGTAGCTGGGACTACAGGCACCTGCCACAATGCCCAACTACTTTTTGCTGCAGTTTGGCCAGAGGCCAGGTTCAAACCCGTCACCCTCGGTATATGGGGCCAGAGCCCTACTCACTGAGCCACAGGTGCCACCCAGACCATGCTTTTTTAACCTGATTTCATATAATATTTCATATAACCATATAACTTTCATGGTTATAAATAGTATTCCACCCCCCAAAAAATCCCCCAAAGTAACATTTGTAGGAAAAAAATCATATTAACTTGCCATTTTACATTATGAAAATCTCACACACACACACACAAAAAAAAAAAAAAACAATTAAAATTTTAGGCATCTCTGTGATCCAAGCATTTTGTTATATATGAATATCTAAAATTTACCTTCATTTTTTTTTAGAGTTGCCTTTGGTAGAGAGCTATAGCGTCACAATTTACAACAACCTGAAACTCTTGGGCTTAAGAGATTCTCTTGCCTCATCCTCCCAAGTAGCTGGGAATACAGGCACCGGCCACAATGTCCAGCTATTTTTTGGTTGCAGTTGTCATTGTTGTTTTTAGCTGGCCTGGCTGGGTTTGAACCTACCACCCTCAGTGTATGTGGCTGGTGCTGTAACCACTGTGCTACAGGTGCCGAGTCTAAAATTTACCTTCTAAAATCATGTGTTTTTAACATTTATTATGTTGTTCATGTTCTTAACTCTGTAACTTACACTGCTGGAAAAAAGTCCTCTCTTAGCTATGTTAGGCAGAAAGCTATGAAGTTGCTTGGAGTTATTTCTGTTGGTACCTATCACTTGAGTATGTCTCTCCCTTTCTACGTTTTCTATCTTAGTGGTTATGGAATTGTAGCAGCACATCAAGGAACCATGTTGGGAGTTATTTTCTTTTCTCTGTTACATCTGTGGTTATGACTTCAACTATGCCTCTTTAATTCCTTTCATGAAATCCTTGAGGCCAGATGAATTCTGGAATTCAGAATGTAGAAAGCCAACAGAATGCATACAATATATATTATGTATAAGACTCCTAGTGGAGTGTGGGGCATCATCCTATAGTCAAATAAATTACTATTTCTGAAAGACAGCACAATATGAACATTTACACTGAATGGGATAAAGGCTATAAATGAGTTCATAATTGGGTCAAGTTTTGTAGCCAAATGAGACCTTAAGAATAAACATATCTCTTTTGAGTTTTCAAAGCCTTTTAGATTTTGTAACTATAGATAAAAAGCTATAAATTTATGTAAATTCTTTATGGCTAGCTCCTGAGTCTCTTTACGAGTTGACTTTTCTCTATCTCCTACTACCTTATTTCCAACTGACTTCCTGTCATCTCAAAGTCAACCTATTTGAATGAAAATTGTCTTCCTTTTTTGTCTCTCTCTCTATATATATTTTTTTTTTTAAATTTTATTTTATTTTATTATTATAATTTTTTGAGACAGAGTCTCACTCTGTGCCCTGGGTAGAGTGTCATGGCATCATAGCTCACAGCAACCTCAAACTCCTGAGCTCAAGTGATCCTCTTGCCTTAGCCTCTCAAGTATCTAGGACTATGGGTGCCATAACACCTGGCTAATTTTTTTCTATTTTTAGTAGAGATGGGGTCTTGGTCTTGCTCATGCTGGTCTTCAACTTCTGAACTCAAGGGATCCACGTGCCTCAGCCTCCCAGAGTGCTAGGATTATAGACATGAGCCACTATGCCCGGCTTTCTAAATATTTCTGTTGATGCTGTGTGATTTCCCCATTATTGGGATCCCAAATGATGTTTTCAGCTCTTTTTTTTTTTTTTTTTTTTTTTTTTTTTGTGGTTTTTGGCTAGGGCTGGGTTTGAACTCGCCACCTTCGGCATATGGGACCAGCCCTTTCCCTTTGAGCCACAGGTGCCACCCATGTTTTCAGCTCTTTTCTTGTTAATGGTAAAATTCCTTGTTTCTTTTTCGTTGTTATTACCACTGATGTCCTAAGAGTCTAAGCTCCTATTTAAGGCAAGAATATGACAATATAAACTGCCACTTACTAAGTGCTATGCTGTAAAATTTCATGGTTATAAATTTATCCTAAAAAAGTTCACATATTTCTCTACAGAGATATTTCTAAGATATCATGATGGCTCACAAAAGCTTAATCTACCCAAACTATGATTTATTTTAGAACTGCTTACTGAACTTGGCTAAGTATAATCCTACTTCCCAAAAGGGTACTTGTCAAGGTAGGGAAAGCTTCTCTGTACTACGCCTTAGGCCATATAATACTGGCAGGGAAAAGCACCAGATTCTGCTTGTATATTGTAGCTTTATTTGTTTGTTTATTTATTTAATTTATTTATTAAGACAGAATCTCACTTTGTTGCCCTAGGTAAAGTGCTGTGGCATTATAGCTCACAGCAACCTCAAACTCTTGGGCTGAAGTAATCTTCTTGCCTCACCCTCCCAAGGAGCTGGGACTATAGGTGCCCACCAAAATGCCCAGCTACATTTTCTATTTTTTGTAACTGTAGATAATGGGCTATAAATTACATAAGTTCTTTATGGCTAGTGAGGGAGTTTCACTCTTGCTAAGGCCAGTCTCAAACTCCTAACCACAGCTCAGGCTCACCTTGGCCTCTCAGAGTGCTAGGATTACAGGTGTGAGTCACCACGTCTGGCCTATATTGTAGTATTGTAATGTGATTTCATATATGATATTTAATACACACACGTTGATATAACCATTAAATTTTATTTATAAAAAAAAGGTAGATGTTTCATAAAAAGGAGAGTTGGGTTCATGTGAGAAAATAGCTCCAAAGACCTACAGAAGAATATTATTCAAGTTAAATGTGAGCTTCTGGTCTAAGGGCTTTCTAAATTGGATATATGCATGTTCCTATGAGTATAAGCCAGTGAGAAATTGACAAACAGACATACAGGAGTTACTTCAACTAAGAGCACCATAGGTAGAGCTAAGTGTCAGGTATGTAACATACAGTAATGATTACATAAAACCAGCTCCTTTGAAAGAAACTTCTCTTTTGAATTCCTTTGAGAAGGGCTTATAAATCTTGATGAAATTCACCTTTGATTTTGGCTTTCAAGCTATTTCCACTTTATTTCACGGACTGTTTGCAATTTTCTAACTAGGACTCTGTACCCTTAAGAATTTATTTATTCCTTTTTATTTTTTGTCTAAAAGCCTTTTCTTTTTGGCAAAATGTATACTGCTTCAAGAATATTAATGTCCTGTTGATAATTATCAGCTAATGGAAAGATTGATGATATAAACTGTAGTCCACAAAGTTCTTTGTCACTTGCTTAGTAACAGAAGATAATGAAGTAAGACTTACACTTTTAAGAATTCATAAGCTGAGTAACAATTTCACTTTAAGGGGTGTTGTTACCTGAAAGCACTTTTGAGTTTCACTATGTCATACAGAGTTTTACTTTTGTAGTCAGTGTTGTATACACTGACATTTGCTCACCAGTTTATATAAATGGGAAAGGTTACGAGCTATAACTTCATTATAATTAAGAAGTACTCAGAATCTTTCTGATACAAACTAAAGACAGAAATTTGCCCTATGTATTTACTAAAACTTAGTTCAACAGTATTTCCTACAATGATTAAAAATTAGTATTTAAATTGTTGCGTTTTTAAAAACTTTTTCTAAATATAAAGCTTATTGAAGTTGAATGCTTTTTTTTTTTTTTTTAAAGACGGAGTCTCACTTTGTCACCCTGGGTGAGTGCTGTGGCATCACAGTTCACAGCAACCTCCAGCTCTTGGGCTTAGGTGATTCTCTTGCCACAGCCTCCCGAGTAGCTGGGACTACAGGCGCCTACCACAACACCTGGCTATTTTTTTGTTGCAGTTTGGCCGGAGCTGGGTTTGAACCCCCCACCCTCGGTATATGGGCTGGAGCCCTACTCATGGAGCCACAGGTGCTGCCCAAAGTTGAATGCTTTTTAAAACTACCCCAACTTGTCATTGTTGGTATAGAGGTTATGATTGTAAAAATCAATAAAACTCAAACAGCAGAGGATGGGAAGACGGTAAAAGATTTGTCTTGCTGGTAATACAACTCACATGAAAGCGACATGTGAGGTCAAAGTAAATAAATATATATTACTGTTAGAGGAGGTACATTCCATGGCCTAAACTTGCTTCTTTAATGACATTACTTGGTTGGGTAACTTCTAAAAGCTCAGCTGAAGATCAAAAGCAGAAATAAAAACTATCAAAGCTATTCATATGACAACTGCTATATTTAAAAACAAAAAGAAATGTGGTCTGTGTTTGGAAAGATGTTTATGTTCTAGAAGGCGTAGTATATTAATATGTAATAAAAACAGGATGAGAATTCAAATTCTATTTTTGTAAAAATACAATTTTTGGAAGTCTTAAAAATGATTCTGAGATAGAGAAAAGAGAAAAGTGCTAGATAAGTCAAACAAAAATATCAGCAACTGCTTATCAACTGCAATTTATTATAATAAAGCTCATAAAGTTAGAATGAATAATCAATGACTTGAGTTACGAAAATTTTTTTCTTCTCCACCCTACCAAATCTCCTTTCCTGAAAATGAGGGTGGTCTATATCTTCTCAGTGGGGTAGAAGACAGAATGTCAACAGTTTTCTGTTGAGTTTTTTGGGTTTTTTTTGGGGGGGCAAGGGGGTATCTGGAGACAGTCTCATTCTGTTGGCCCAGGCTAATGTGCCATGGTATCAGCCTAGCTTACAGCAACTTCAAACTCCTAGTTTAAAGAGATCCTCCTGCCTCAGCCTCCCAAGGAGGTGGGACTACAGGTACCTGCCACCCTGCCCAGCTAATTGTTCCATTTTTAGTAGAGATAGGGTCTCACTTTATTTATTTATTTATTTATTTTGAGACACAGTCTCAACTCTGTTGCCCTGGGTAGAATGCCATGGTGTTGTTGTAACTCAGAGCAACTTCAAACTCTTGGGCTCAAGCAATCCTTTGGCCTCAGCCTCCCAAGTAGCTGGAACTACCACACAGGTGCCCGTCATGACACCTGGCTAGTTTTCTCTATTTTTAGTAGAGATGGGATCTTGATTATGCTTAGGCTGGTCTCAAATTCCTGAGATCCTTCTATCTCAGCCTCACAGAGTGCTAGGATTACAGGCATAAGCCACCATGTCTAGCCAGTTGTCAATTTTTTGACTACTTCCCATATACGAGCAGAATTAATACAAGGATGCTAAATGCCCTAACTTTAAGTCAGTAAGAAGATCTGAAACTATTGTATAAGTTATATAAAACATGATCATTTTAGTATATGTAAGTAAGATATATGGAGTTTCTATTTCTCAAAAGAATGAGAAATTATGTCTGAAATACCAAGACATGTTAGATATCAAACACTAACAACATGAGGCCTGAGACTGACGAGAGGAAATTTAAAAATAGGTGTCTTAAAATCTATCCACAAGGCAGATATGGATTATGAAGAATATGTAGAGAGCTGGCTCAGTGCCTGTGGCTCAAGCGTCTAAGGCGCCAGCCACATACACCTGAGCTGGTGGGTTCTCATCCAGCCTGGGCCTGCCAAACAACAATAACTACAACCAAAAAATAGCTGGGCGTTGTGGCAGGCGCTTGTAGTCCCAGCTACTTGGGAGGCAGAGGCAGGAGAATGGCTTGAGCCCAAGAGTTGGAGGTTGCTGTGAGCTGTGATGCCACAGCACTCTATCCAGGGCGACAGCTTGAGGCTCTGTCTCAAAAAAAAAAACCAAAAACCAAAAACCAAAATATGTGAAGAGGATCTCTTTGGGAAAATTGGGCTCTGAGCTTTCTCCCTCACTCCAAGCTTAGAGAAAGGGGCTTTTGAGAGGGTCCACTTGGACCACTCATTGTGTGCTGATGTTTGACAGAAAAGTAAGAGGCAATGGCCATCAGCTGAGGTACTAGAGCTCACAGCCTATATATTCCAACCCACAAAAAGGGCAAAACATGCAGGAGTGTTTTTGGGGAGAAGTAGGTCAGAAAGAAAACCATCCTGGAGTCATTTGAAACCCTACACCAGAGGACTGCCCAGGAGGGCAATGACATTCCAACAGAGAATGTGGACACATTCATTCATTTATTCATTCATTCGAGACCAAGTCTCACTCTGTTGCCTTTGTAGAGTAGTGTGGTGTCAGAGCTCACAGCAACCTCACTTGGGCCCCAGTGATCCCTTTACCTCGGCCTCCCAAGTAGCTAGGACTACAGGTGTCTACCACAATGCCTGGCTAGTTTTTCTATTTTGAGTAAAGAGGGGGTGTCTCACTCTTGTTCAGGCTAGTCTTGAACTCCTGAGCTCAGACAAGGAACTCCACCTGGGCTTGGCCTCCCAGAGTGCTAGGATTACAGGCATGAGCCACTGTACCCAGCTGACATACTCATTTTTAAACTGAGATTGTATGTATGATATGAAGTGACTATGGCAGGGCTTATTACCTTAGGGGGAGGAAAAAAAAATTTTTTTTTTTTGGGAGACAGTCTCAAGCTGTTGTCCTGGGTAGAGTACGTTAGCATTACAGCTCATAGCAACCTCAAACTCTTGGGTTCAAGCAATTCCCTTGCCTCAGCCTCCCAAGTAGCTGGGACTACAGGCGCCTGCCACAATGCCTGGCTTTTTGTTGTTGTTGTTGTTGTTGTTGCAGTTGTCATTGTTGTTTTTTTAGCTGGTGCAGGTTGGGTTCTAACCCACCAGCCTAGGTGTATGTGGCTGGCACCCTATCCACTGAGCTATGGGTGCCACCAGAAAAAAACATTTTAAAAGTCACAGGCTGCCTGAATTTGCAACTTATATCAGAGTAACAAGTTATCCCACTAAATAAGTTTTAGAAAGGTCATAGAAGGCAAAAGAAGTTGATTTTATGATTTTATCACCAGTTTATGCACAGATATATACTTAGGTAAATTAACAAAGTGACTATAGTCTACAAAAAAATATTTTTAGAAAGCATTACATATTTAAAGTTTTCCCATTTTCTCAACCCCTAAAATGTTTTCTTTACTTCCCGTGACTTCAGTGTTCACCATATTTAAAGTAAAAATGTCCTCAAAGGAAGATAAGTCACTAAAGAAAAGCCCAAACCAGCTCTCTGCCAGGGAATTTCTTTTTTTGCTCACCTTGGGACAAGTGATTTCAGTCTGCTGGATCATGATGAGAGCTGAAGCTATGAGTGCCCCTTGCCTCACGTAGTTCACAGGGTCATTTGTCATGGGTTCTAGCAAATTAATGGCTTCCTGAAAGAATGAAAACCAAACAAAGTGACTTCAAATAAAGTTAACATAGCTAGATTTTCAAATTATAAACATGTGTCTCATAATGCTATTTTGGTTAACAACAAATTGCATACATGAAGGTGGGCCTATGAGATTATAATGGAGCTGGAAAATTCCTATCACTTAATGTCTTCATTCTTTAAATTATTAAAATTCCTTTTTGCTGTCACTTATTTGTCCCCATGAAATGCCTAGTAATGTTCTAATGACCCTGAGCAGGACTTAGTCTTACATAAGATCAGGATCTTAGTTTTTAACAGAAAAGTTTTAAAAAGTAAAAAGAAAAAAATTGTAACGGAAGAAAGCTTATAGAATAAGAATATAAACAAAATATTTGTGTACAGTGATACAATAGTTTTGGTTTTAAGCTAAGTGTTTAAAATTTGTATCACAATGGCTCGGCACTTGTGACTCAAGCGGCTAAGGTGCCAGCCACATACACCTGAGCTGGTGGGTTCGAATCCAGCCTGGGCCCACCAAACAATAATGACGGCTGCAACCAAAAAATAGCCAGGTGTTGTGCGGGAGGTAGAGACAGGAGAATTGCTTGAGCCCAGGAGTTGGAGATTGCTGTGAGCTGTGATGCCACAGCACTCTACCCAGGGTGACAGCTTGAGGCTCTGTCTCAAAAAAAAAAAAAAATAAAAAAATAAATAAAATAATAATAAAAAAATAAATTGATGTCACAAAATCTACTACAAAAAGATAAAAAGTTTAAAAAATTAGGCTGCTTGAGGTGGTTCATGCCTGTAAATGGTTGAGGCAGGAGAACTACTTGAGCTCAAGAGTTTGAGACCAACCTGAGTAAGAGTGTGACCCCAGTCTCTATAAAAAACAGGAAAATTAGCCAGGCATGGTGGCATACATTTATAGTCCCAGCTACTGAGGAGGCTGAGGCAGGAGGATCTCTTGAGCCCAGGAGTCTGAGGTTGCCGTGAGCTATGAGGACATCAATGCACTCTAACTGGGAGGACAGAGCAAGACCCTGTTTCTCTCTCTCTCGCTCTTTTTTTTTTTTTTTTTTTTTGGGTTTAGTAGGCCCAGGCCAGTTTTGAACCCACCAGCCCTGGAGCATGTGTCCAGCGCTCTAACCACTAAGTGATGGGTGCCCGGCCCAAGACTCTGTTTTAAGAAAAAAAGATTGTGAAGTTTATAAAATACACAAGTTACAGTAATGTTAATTTATTATTGAAGAAAGTTTAAATATAAATTTAGTGCAGCACAAGTAAACAGTGTTATAATGTCTATAGCAGTGTATAGTAATGTCCTAGGCTTTCACATTCACTCACCAATGACTTACCCAGACCAACTTCCAGGCCTATAAGATCCATTCACAGTAAATGTCCTGTATAGGTATACTGTTTTTTATTTCATGTGCTCTATTTTTACTGTACCTTTCCTTTGCATAAATACACAAACTCTTACCACTGCATTACAATGCCTATCCTATTCAGTATAGCAATACACTATATGATTTGTAGCCTAGAAGCAAAAGGCTTTATCATACTGCCTATGTGTGAAGTAGGCTAGACCACCTAGGTTTGTTTAAGTACATTCTATGTTTGGGGAACTACGAAACTGCCTAATGATGTACATGACCCATGACTGTAGTTACTGTCACTCTAAATCAATGTTTCCATACAACAGTGTAGTAATAAGTTGATTTATGACTACTTGAATGCAATAGTTCAGAACCAGGTAAGGTTTATTTAAATGTCAGTCTAACTAAAAGTAAGTGAAAAGGAAGCTTTAGAACCTAAATTTTCCTTTCTTGAGGTAAAAGAGGTCATCAAGAAATTAAGAAAAAATGAAATTGACCTTGATAAGCATGTATTTTCAGACATACTAGTAGGTATTTTATATCATCCCATGTGATCCTCTTAATCCTAAAACAAACAACAACAACCAACACAAAACAATATTTATAAACAAGGAACTTGAGAGTTTGAAAGGTTAAATAACTTGTCCAAGGTCAAGTAAGTAGCAAACCCAGGGCAGTCTTGACTCCAAAATCTATATTATGTATTCGACTTCCTTCAAATACTGGATAGGTGAGATAACTCCTTAGATGCTTTTATAAGCCCTAATTTTAAAAATGAAATCAAAACAAAACTTACAAAACTCTACTCGCTAGTAGAATGGCAAAACGTATTGAATCAAACAGACTAGAATTAATTTCATGGCTGCATTTCCCAAGACAACACGGTACAGGATTTTCTAAAAAGTTGATTAGCATTTCCCCAATAACATAATCTTCCGATCTTGGAACTCTGGGAGGTTGAGGGGGGTGGACTGCCTGAGCTCATGGGTTGGAGATCAGCCTGAGCAAGAGTGAGACGCTGTCTCTAAAATAATAGCCAGGTGTGGTGGCAGGTGCCTGTAATCCCAGCTACTTGGGAAGGTGAGGCAAGAGAATCACTTGAGCCCAAGAGTCTGAGGTTGCTGTGAGCTATGACACTATAGCACTCTACTGAGGGTGACATAGGGAGACTCTGTCTCAAAACAAAACAAAACAAAATAAAACCTTCCAAATGTCAGTTCTATGAAAAAAGAATTCAAATTTTGTTACACAAGTTAGGAGTTCCTGCATACTATATACCCCCTCCACTTACAGATTTAAAATGTATATATTCTATCAAAGGCTTTAGGAATGTACCTATCATAACAAAGGCTCAGGGATGCCTTCTGATAAAGAAACCACTCCAAGTTTAATTCAGCATTTGTCCAAGAACTCTTTCTGCCCCATATAAAATCTACTAACACCCTGTAAGGATGTTTAGGAAGTGCCACTTTACAACACAACATCCCTTTTATAGGTAGATATAAATGTGGGAAGAAGAGAATGATGGATCTACAGGGATAAAAAAAGTTCTTAATTCAGTATATCATTTCCCAAGTATCCTTCATTCTAAAACTGAGGAAAAGAACTGAATCCTTTTTTGGAAAATGGCTTTAGACTCCTCTACATGTGAACTTACTTACATATTTTTTACATACCGTATATACTCGAGTATAAGCCGAGTTTTTTCAGCACAAAATTTGTGCCGAAAAACCTGAACTCGGCACAAATTTGTGCCGGAAAAAACTCGGCTTATACTCGAGTATATACGGTAATACGTTATGTAATAGCCTGGTGGTATGGCAGGCACCTGTAGTCCTAGCTACTCAGGACTGTTAATAGATAATACACATAATAGGTATGTGTATTCTTTCTGTCCACTTTACTGGAAAATGTAATGACATTGTGCAGAAGAACATGTTTTTCAAACATATATTGTTGATGTTTATTATGAAGTCATGATAAAAATATAATCAAATTTCCAACTTACAAAATTAAGTTGCAAGTTGAGGGAGGGGGATGTGGTGGCTAATGCCTGTAATTGTAGCACTCTGGTAGGCCAAGGTGGGAGGATCTCTTGAGCTCAGGAGTTCAACACCACCCTGAGCAAAAGCAAAATCCTGTCTGTACTAAAAACAGTAAAATTAGCAGAGCATTGTGGCAGGTACCTGTAGTCCCAGCTATTTGGGAAACTGAGGCAGGAGATGACTTAGGCCTGAGAGTTTGAGGTTGCTCTGAGCTAGGTTGATACCATGTCACTCTAGGCCTGAGCAACAAAGTGAGATCCTGTCTTAAAAAAAGACAATAACTTGGGCTCTGAGGTATGTAACACAATCTTAAAGGTATATTTTAGAAATAAACAGATGTTTCAGGCTTTTTTTTTTTTTTTGTGAGACAGAGTCTCATTTTGTCCCCTCAGTAGAGTGCTGTAGCATCATAGCTCACAACAACCTCAAACTCGGACTACTAGGCTAGGGCTACTGCCACAATACCAGGCTATTTTTAGAGACAGGGTCTCCCTCTTGCTCAGGCTGATCTTGAACCCATGAGCTCAGGGCAATCCACTTGCCCCAGCCTCCCAGAGTGTTAAGAGTTACAAGCGTGAGCCACCATGCCCAGCCTAATGTTTAAAGTTTTTAAGAAATAAAAAACCCAAAGTACCAAACCTTAGACAGGTACTGATACCTATGTCACACAAATTGTCTAGAAATAAAGCAGACTTGTTTAGTATGAATAATATAATTTCTCATTGAATTAACTTGTCAGATACTGTGTTTCAAAGAACATTTGCCCCTAGACATCATATTAAGTGGAGAGTAATCTGGAAAGGAAAAAAAAAATCTAATTTACATTTAACTCATGAGGCCCGATATAAATGTCAACTAAGAACTTGACGGGTCAAATACTTAGTAAACCATCTAATTATATTCTTCTTTTGTTTACAGATGGATATAGATGTGTTCTTAGAAAAAAAAAGGCTAATTTCTATAAATTGTATCTTCCATACACAATGACAATTCTAGTAAAACTGAGGATACATTCTCATATGAGCAATTCTCTCTCAAAAGAAGTTAAGCATTTAGGGTGGCGCCCGTGGCTCAGTGAGTAGGGTGCCGGTCCCATATACCAAGGATGGCGGGTTCAAACCCAGCTCCAGCCAAACTGCAACAACAACAACAACAACAACAACAACAACAACAAAACAGTCAGGCATGGCAGGCACCTGTAGTCCCAGCTACTTGGGAGGCTGAGGCAAGAGAATCGCCTAAGCCCCAGAGCTGGAGGTTGCTATGAGCTGTGACACCACAGCATTTTACCGAGGGCAACAAAGTGAGACTCTGTCTCTCCAAAAAAAAAAAGAAAAAAAAAAAAGAAAAAAAAAAAAGAAGTTAAGCATTTAAAAAACAAAACTGTGAGGACAGAGACCATGTCCAACTTGTTTACCATGGTATCCTTAACCTTTTGACTGTGAATGCCTATAGGCATTTAAACAAGATGTTCTCTTGGTGAGAATGACACCTCCAGATACATGTTACTATTACGTTAGCTGACTTGAGTCTGTAAGCATCATACACTTCGTTCTCAAGATTTTTCAGTGTGCCTGAAATAATTTGTACAAATAGTGGAAAATGAAACCAACTTGGGTGAATTATTTCAATTAGTAAGAAACCAAAGAACGTCTGGTAGCAAGTTGTGTAATGGCTGCTGCATGCTTCCATTGGCACGTTTTGTTTCTGAGCACTCCGCGGTTAAAGGGTTAAATGATCTCGCCATCCATTATTCATACAGTAAATATTTACTGAGAACCTACTATGTACCAGTTTGATTTTAGGGTTCCATAGTGAATATTCTGTCTCATGGACTTTACATTTCAGCAGAGAGGAGACAGACAATAAAATAGGTTTAGAATATGTCAAGTGGTAGGTAATAAGTGCTATGAAGAAAAATAAAGAATAAAATATTAAAAGGGAATGCTTTAAAATTTTTTTAAAGTAATTCTTGCCACATGTAGTGAAAATACTTATTTTTATTCCCAGCTTCAATAATTTTTATGTGATTAGAAAATATTTATATCCACTATCAATTCCCTTTATTAGAGAAGTCAAGCAAATTAAAATTTAGACTCCTGTACTCAAGTCGTAAACTTACAACTACGTTTTGTCTTGAGCTTGGCCATAGATGATAAAAAAGTGACTCCTTTCTCTCTGATATAAAAATACTGGAAATACTACCATTTTCTTTCTCTTATGCACAAACATACTTTGCTAAAAGAAAGGTTTCGCCTCTGGGAGGTGGCCAAGGTCCATGCATGTGTACTGTGAGAGGTAAAACGTGATGATTATGTCATTGTTGGGAATCAAGAATACTTATTATTTAAGGAACAGCACGTCTTTACAAATCTCATAATGAATTACCGTATATACCCGAGTATAAGCCGAGTTTTTTCCGGCACAAAATTTGTGCTGAGTTTGGGTTTTTCGGCACAAATTTTGTGCCGAAAAAACTCAGCTTATACTCGAGTATATAGGTATGTTTTCAAATCATCACCTTGCCTAACTCAGTAGTTTGTAACTTTTTTTTTTTTGCAGTTTTTGGCTGGGACTGGATTTGAACCCAACACCTCTGGTATATGGGGCTGGTGTCCTACTCCTTTGAGCCACAGGTGCCGCCCTCTGCTGTTAATAACTTTTGAAGGTTTAACAAACACCAGGTTTGTTAAGGTTAGAGGTGAGAAAATAGGCAAACAGCACACAAGTGATTTGCTTCAAATAGAAAAGTTACCAAATTAACTGATTTGGTGGCTTCAGATGAGAACTTTGATTTCTGTAATATGATTATACAAACCAATATAATTATTTGTATATACTACAAATCAAACATGTAAAATAACCATCTAAAGTGACCAGAGCAGTTTCTTCGAAGAAAAAAACTTTTATTTTATTTGTGTGTGTTTTAAAAGAAATCAATAATTTCTAAAAGAAATTCAACAGCATTGCTTCACTTACAGTTATCCATGTAATGTGATGATCTGTTCTTAAGCAGCTTTGGGCAATTCTAGCACAGTAAAGTAGGGAAATACTGGTAAGTTTTGTGAGTCTTATGGATCACACTATACTTGTATTTTTATAGCTCTTACATAAACTCTTCTGTGAGAGAAAACATATGGTGCCAAGAAAGAATTGACATCATTGGCTTTGGGCTTTACCTTGTTTCCTGTACCAGCACAGCAGATCCCCAGGGCCATTGCAGCTCCATAGCGCACGTGAGGGTTGTAGCTCTCTGACAGCAAAGAAACAACACTTGGACACTGTTCAGGGGTCCTGATAAGAAACAGAAAATAAGACAGTGATGGGAGCATATTTTAAATCAAGATGTTACAGTTTTAACCAACTTTGTTTTTAAGCTGCAGAATTAAAAATCTCTCACAGGGCTAGGCACAGTGGCTTATGCTTGTAATCCTAGCATTCTGGAAGGTCTAGGTGGGTGGATTATCTGAGCTCACGAGTTGGAGACCAGTCTGAGCAAAAGCGAGATATTTATCTCTACTAAAAAATAGAAAAAACTGAGCCAAGAGGATCACTTGAGCCCCAAGAGTTTGAGTTTGCTGTGAGCTATGATGCCGTGGCACTTTATCCAGGGCGACAGTCTTAAAAAAAAAAAAAAAAAAATCTCTCACAGAATTCTAATTAATTCTAGTCATTGCTGCCTTGGCACCTCCTCTGTGGCACAGAATAGCCACACAGGGGATAGCACACTGCTCTACATCCATTTTCCTAGTTCTTAGTCACTCTGCATTTTGTTCCAAAAGACAAAAGTCATTTACAGACTCCTGAATATTTCTAAGGTGCATGAAAGATTTAAATCCCTCTTGGAGATTTAAACTATTACTCTAGTTCAATATTAAACAAGTAAGCCTTGATAATGAGGAAACTGACTCTACCTGACCTCATCTTTTAAAGGACTACCATGGTGTAGTGGCTATCCTTGAAGAGTACCAGGATTGTGGCAGTAACTAGAAGAGAGTGTAAAGAGAGCTTCTGGAAGCTAACAGGAGCAAAAGTAAAAGTCAAATGATGGTAGTATCAACTACAAGTTGCAAAATAGTGTTTCTGACATCCCTGGTGAGGTGGTCATTATCTTGAAGTGGATGCTAGACAAGTGTATACAGATGTGAAAATTCATTAACAGTGAATAATAATCTGTAGGCTTATGATTTTGTGCACATTTTTGAATGTATGTTAAACTTGAACAAAAAGTTTTTTTTAAAAAAAGGTCTATCCTGTTATGAGTAAAACTAGTTATTACCCAAATCAATCCAAATCTAGAACTCTATATTGGAACTGTCCTCTAGCCTCAAAATCTAGTGAATGGTAAATCCAAATTTTAAATGGAAATTTCAAGTTTTATGAAAATTATATCTATTAAAACGAAATTTTGCTATAGGGGAAGTTGGATTGTTTCCCCCTACCACAGAAAATCATTTTTTCTTGAAAATGTTCTCAGTTTGATTAAACTTTCTTGTATGAATAATTCGGAAATAATGCTAATGGCAATAATGTAGAAAAATAGTATGATGTCAGAAAAAAAACCCCACAATATACTAAAAATGGAAGATCAGGGTGCTAGTTCTAGATTTGCTAATTTGTTAGCATTAGGCAAGTCACTTTATGCATAAACTATCATGCCTGGCCAGAGATAAGATTTTGAATGTTTTCCAGGAATAATATAAAAAACAGATAAGCAAATAACTGAAAATACAGTAATAGCATATGTGCTTTCAGTTTATCCAGACTGATAAAAATAATAAGTTATATAAGATGAAACCACGAAGTCTAAAGCCTGTGTTATAGTTCCTGTTTTTTCTCTAAATAATTGGGCCAATTTAGACAAAGTTCAACTAACCACACACTCTATTGTCCCTTTCCTCATCTGAAAAAAGATACTGTAGGGTCTGTTCCAGTTATACAATTCTACGGTTTTAAAAAATGAACATTAATTTAAATCAATGCCCATTATTATAGGACAACTTTAATTCAATGAGTGATATTCTTATGAAATAAAAATGAAATTTAAAATGATAATTACACCAAAGAGGTTGTTGGGAAGTTAGTCTACTACTTGTAGTTGACACTATCATCATTTAACTTTTACTTTCACTCCTATTAGGCTAAGAGCTTGAAAGGTCTTTTCATAACTCGATACCCAAATCTTTTAACAAACTCAAGCATTTTGCCACCTAATTGCCAATAAAATCACTCAAGACTGCAAATGTCTCAGGACTAATGGCTGAGATTGTGTCTCCTATATTTTTTCTCTCTCATAAATTAGCACAATGCTAGTAATATAGATAAGGTAACTTTTATAGTAGTAGTGGTAAGCATAAAGAGAACCAAACCAAATTTATACTTAGAGTCTTCACCAATAAGTATTTTCTACTAGATTCAAGGCCTAATGATTAAGCACTAGAAAACATGCCAAACCCTTTCTTGTTCCCCCCTTAAATTTATAATTAAGCTAGATAATAAAAATCAGAGAGAATTATGTTTGGGCCACACAGAGAGTTAGGGAGTTCTCAGATTTGAGATCTGCACTGGGATTTGAAGGATGGGCACTATACTCATAGGAGAGGGCTAAACGGTGTGGCCATAGGAATGGACCCTGGAACATGAGAAGCAAGCTTGAGAAAATGTGAATAGATAAACCATATTGATCTGGCATAGAGAAATAATGGAAGATACAATTAGGAATAGCAAATCAGGACTACTACTATAACTACTTGGGAGTATGGCAGGTATGAAGCTTTCTAATGATGGCACCCAATCTTCTTTTCAACTTTCCCTTAACCTAAGCAAATCAAAATTCCATGACAGTTTGTTACTCACTATTCCTCCCAGCTTCCTCCTTTTCCTATTTCCTGCCTCTACTCATAATCTGTTTAGTCTCCTTCCTAATTCTAGAATGTTAAAATCCCAACCATTTGCTTTCCAGCCAGCACCGAGCAATGAGCATCTCTTGGGACAACGGGCACAAGTGCCACAAGAGTGGAGGCAAGAGAAAGCCCTATGACAAGAAGTGCAAGTATGAGTTGGGATGCCTCACTGCCAATGCTAAGCTTGGTCCCCACCATTCGTGTTTGGGGAAATAAAAAGAAATACTGTGCCCTAAGGCTGAATGTGAGGAACTTCTCTTGGGGCTCAGAGTGTTGTACTAGGAAAACAAGGATCACTGATGTTGTCTACAATGCATCCAGTAATGAGCTGGTTCGCACCAAGACCTTGGTAAAGAACTGCATTGTACTTATTGACAGCATGCCATACTGACAGTGGTATAAGTCCCACTATGACTGCCCCTGGGCTGCAAGAAAAGAGCCAAGCTGATTCTTGAAGAAGAGATTTTAAACAAAAAACAATAAAAAAAAATTCAGAAGAAATATGATGAAAGGAAAAAAAATGCCAAAGTAAGCAGTCTTTTGGAGGAGCATAATTCCAGCAGGGCAAGCTTCTTGCATGCATTGCATGAAGACCAGGCCAGTGTAGCTAAGCAGATGGCTAATGTGCTAGAAGACAAGGAGCTGGAGTTTTATCTGAGGAAAATCAAGACTCAGAAAGGCAAATAATTCTTCTTCTCTCTTGTCTTAGTTCATGTAATAAATGTGTTCATTATTAAAAAAAAAAAAAAAAAAATCCCCATCCACTCAAGAGCTTGGTTCAGCACGGTCTTACTGGTATATCTGCCCTAGTAGGCTAGTTCTGAAGAACTAATGAGATAATGGACGTGAAATAGCTTTGAAAATTGTAAAGTAGTACACAAATACGAGGTCTAACATTTAAGTTCATAAACTCATCCTAGAAAAAGTGCTATATGCCTCACTGCTGAATATGGTCACCTGTGAAGTGCTCCCCTTTGAAAGCCAGACACCAACACAGGGCCTAGTCTACACTTTAAAGCAATTTTGGAACTCCATTTCTGGAATGAATATCTGAGCTGTGTCATTGTACAATTAAGTTCTCGAACTTGCCACTGTATGTTTACACTGGTAGACTGTACAAACAACTCTAAGAACCTTGGTATATTAGTGTCTCATGGCTGTGGTCTGTATTGGTATGTGGCTGTCTCTTGGTGAGTGGCATTCTTTTTATTTTATTTTTTTTAGAGACAGAGTCTCATTTTGTCCCCCTTGGTAGAGTGCCATGGCATCACAGCTCACAGCAACCTCAAACTCTTGGGCTTAAAATGATTCTCTTACCTCGGCCTCCCGAGTAGCTGGGACTACAGGTGGCTGCCACAAAACCCGACTATTTTTTGTTGCAGTTGTCGTTGTTTAGGTGGTCCAGGTTGGGTTCAAACCCGCCAGCCTCGGTGCACGTGGCTGGTACTGAAACCACTGTGCTATGGGCACCAGTCTGACCCCTGTTTTTCTTGTACTCACTCCTTAACAACAGTTCCAAATAATCTGAGTGGCAACTTGAATTTCTAAGTACATACTGGATATCTTTAATCAAATATATCACACTTTTGTGATATATTTTTTGTGTCAACACAAAAAATACCATACACAAAGGAATAAAGATGGGCACTACTCCCCTAAACTGTTTCTCCTCCTACCATGACCATTCATAGACACACCAAGGAACTCACATCTTTAATCAGTTTCCTTCTTCACTCTGCTAATCTGCCACAAAGTCAATGAAACCCTTAATGTTATTTCTGTTTCCACTGCCTTGTTTCAGGCTCTGAACAACTCTCATTGGAAATAACAGTGATTACTTAAATGACTGTTGTTCCCTGTTTTTAGTTTGTTGTGCTAAATAGAACAATGGGCTTAGAATCTAAAAGACCCAGATTCCAAATCTAGTGCAGCCATTTATTAGCAGGGTGACAATCACTAGATCTCTCTTGGCCTTAATTGCCTAATCCATAAAACAATACCTGCTCCTCCTCATGCATACCAGAGAGAGTTAGTTGGTGGTGTGGTAAATACTATACTATCATCACTGATATCTACCATAATCAGAAATTGGCCTTGGGTAAACCAGATATTTGACTACCAATATGCTGTAGTTGAGGCTCTTAATATTTTTTTAGATGTAGGGTCTTATTCTGTTGCCCAGGCTGTAGTGTAGCGTTAATGGTCATAGCTCACTACAGCTTCAAACCCCTGGGCTCAAGCCATCCTCCCAACTCAGTACAGGTATACACCATCATGTCCAGCTGATTTTTAACTTTTTTTGTAGAGTCAGGGTCTCAGTATGTTGCCTAGGTGGATGTCCAACAGGCCTCATGAGATCCTCTGCATCAGTCCCCAAATTGCTGGGATTATAGGTGTGAGCCACTATGCCTGGCTCTGTGCTCTTATTTTTAATAAAGGCAGGGCAACTCACAACCAAAGCTTCATTCAAAACAATATAAAACAAGTTGGATATTAAACCCAGAAAGCTGGCTATATTTAGGGTTTTGACTTCTAAGTTTCCTCATCAACTTCTTAGGGAGCTAATGGCACAAAGAATACTTAGCAAACTGCCCTTTGGCTATAGCAAGGGCAGAATATTCCAGGGAAAAACTAACTTATAGGAAAGAGCTTATCCTAAAATCTATCATAAAATTTCTTTTATATTAATAATCTCAATTTGTTAAAAAAAGTATATTTAGAATAAAGATATCATATATGTTATTCTTAACCAATGACAAAATTCAAGTTCTTTTTTTTTTTTTTGGGAGACAGAGTGTCACTATGTTGCCCTTGGTAAAGTGCTGTGGCATCACAGTTCACAGCAATCTCCAACTCTTGGGCGTAAGTGATTCTCTTGCCTCAGCCTCCCAAGTAGCTGGGACTACAGGTACCATTCACCACGCCCAGCTATTTTTTTTTTTTTTTCTTTGTTATAAATATTGTTGTTTGGCAGGCCCGGGTAGGGCTCCAA